>CM064523.1:20482888-20648398 GCA_032716605.1 Paralithodes platypus | reverse complement strand
ATAGTAGTTGGCCATTATTTACCTATTTGGCTGGAACCCTGCACTAGATGGCGGTAGCGCATAGCTCCTCCCTATCACGGGAAAATACTTCTGTCGTCTGTTTATTGACAGTTCCTCTCCCTTGCTTTAACCCGTCCAGCCCCGGCTAGTTTTGTAATGTTTGTTCACCAGAACCCGGCCGGTTTTCAAAAAATGGTTTTATTCCAGAAACAATAGCGAATGGGTTAGGAATGAAGGAAAAACCATGAAAAACCACTCAAAAAGATTAAAGAATGGTCCTACAGAGCCCCCAAAAACGTATTTTACAAGAGTAAAAAATTGAAGGCAATTACCCAAAAAAAACAGGTTATTGCGCGCTCACGCGCACGCACGTGGACTTTGAGAGTTTTCAACCATCGGAACGGTTGCGTAGGATACGTACACAGTTCCCATACAAATCTGAGCCCTCTTGAGTGGCTACACCTGAGGTTACGGTCGGCGCAATTAGGGTGACGCGCCAGGCGCGTCTCTGGGGCTGTACGGGTTAATGGTGTACACGTGTCGAGTCTGTAGAAACTCATGTAACTTGTTTGCTATCACCATATCAGCCATAGTCATTATGAATACAATGATTTAAGAGTACACTGATATGCAAAAGAACTCCAAAGTATTGCCTACACTGAAATGTGAACAATACTCCATTAACCCCTTCTGTACCGTCGTCGTATGTTATATTTTATTCTAGCAATATATAGACGATTTTATACAGCTTAGAAAGGATCTGTGGTAGTTAAAAGGGTTGATTGAGATAGTTCGAAGCCTTATAATTGCTAAAAATCCTTCCTATAGTGAATACAATCGATTAGTAGGAGCCAGAATAAAATCAAAAGACGTCGTCGGTATAGAAGGGGTTAATTACATAGCTTACCAAGCTGAACCAAGCCTCCGTGATGATGTAAGGAGGCTGTGGTTGACCTTGAGAATAAGGATATGGTTTGCAATGGATCATGAAGGCTGTTGATGATTATTTGATATTGACTGTAAATTTATTAACAATGAATGTAGCCTATATGAAAAACTAATCTCAATTGAAGACAGGTATTTGCATTGTAATATAAGTTACTAACTTGGAAGTACACAGCCACACTCAAACTTTGGTCAAACATAAATAATATATAGGCTATATAATATATATATCGTATATACAGTATACTCTCTATATATATATATATATATATATATATATATATAGAGAGAGAGAGAGAGAGAGAGAGAGAGAAAGTAGTGTACCGGTACATATAATAAAAAAAAAACAGAATGGAGGGTAGGCTACATCCGTAGATTTATTCACGTTTAGTAGTTCTGGAACCATGCAATAGATGGCGCTGAAAACAAATCGAAAAAGGGTAACTGGCAATGTTTAGAGGCACGTACTTATTAATAAAATACATAGGAAGACTCCTATCTCCTATACACAATCTCTGCTCGTAACCCTATTCATTCTCCCCCCCCCTTTCTTCCAACCCTTGCTCTTCTTAGTTGCCTGACGTACGAATGATTGTGATTATAACTAGGTAATAATGTATTTGGCTTTTCTAATCATAAGAAATGTTTAAAAGATATATCATAGAGTTCTTGGTAAAAGTAATACTTTAATTCAGCAAGTATATAATGAGTTGAGATTAATACAGTTAGAGAAGTTGGTATCAGAGCCAGGTGTGCTAAGGGTATATAAGCCGCTAGTACCGTAACAGCAATTTATTTATTTGTTTTCCCTAGTGGGGGAAGGGGGAGGAGAGTAGAGGTTTGGTCAGGAAGGTAAAGTAGGAAATTACGAAAGAAAGTACTTTTTAACCTACTACTTTCTTTCGTAATTTCCTACTTTACCTTCCTGACCAAACCTCTACTCTCCTCCCCCTTCCCCCACTAGGGAAAAAGAAAAAAAAAGAAAAAAGCAAGTAGTGTATTCTCCACCACCATCTTAAGCTGACCTGCCCTGAGTTCGTTTGTAAAAGAATCACCATGAGTTGAATAAGTATCGCCTAGGATTTTTTCTATGTTTATTGATTGCTTTCACGTATTCTCCACCACCATCTTAAGCTGACCTGCCCTGAGTTCGTTTGTAAAAGAATCACCATGAGTTGAATAAGTATCGCCTAGGATTTTTTCTATGTTTATTGATTGCTTTCACTTACTCTCTTGGAGGGTATTTATATAACTATGTATTATTTTTCTTAAGAGTTTCTTTATTATTTCACATCAATGTTTCTCAAATTTGATATTTTCACTAGAAGTAACTTTTGTGTATAATTAATAATTTAAATAAATTATAATTATATTTTACATACTCTTTACATTTTACCTTTATATGCTAATATATTATTCTTTTGATTGTTGGGATAAATCTAAGTCAAAGTAACTAAAGATAACTAATTCTGAACGAGTGATAAGAAAGGAATAATTTTTTTTTTTTTTTTTTAGGCTAAAACAGCCATTTGATATCAACTGATATTTTATGAACTTGCCACATCTTTTTACCTACCAAGGTTTTAGTGACTACAAAGAGAGTTGCTAGTTTTGTGGAAGTTTGACATACCACTTATTCTTGACTTAAACTGATAGTCATATTTTCCGCATTTTGTGAGGCTAAATAATAAGTCCTCGTTTTGTGGTTTTTAGTGGAATGTGTCTTTATGTTATGGGTTCGAACCCCGCTCATAACGTAACAATATATATATATATATATATATTGATATAAATAATTAATAACAAATATGTAAATGGTTACCATTATGTGCAAAACATAAACAAAACAGAAGTGAGTATATACAACACTGAGGCTATAAATGTCCGGGAACAATGGCCAATAACAGTACGAGCCCCAATAATATTTACGATATCAACAATTACAGCTTTACAGTCAACAACAATAAATATTGAGGCTAAAGTACTGTTATTACGCTGGCTTAAATTAAGTCATGATTGGTTGTGAATAGAAGCATTGGGATAGGCTGATATGTAGAAAGATTACTGGCTAGAGATATACAGTATATATACTCGGATAACAAAAAGTGTAATATTAGTTGTTCTTTAATATTTAACAATATCATAGTTCACATGAACAGCAATAGGGAATTAGATTACAAGTACATTAAAAGGTTTGCGATATGACCTGGTCAGGTCTCTAACACGGTCAGTAGCGCAGCAGTCAACACCAAACCCAGTGGTGATGGGCTGGTCTATCAGAGTGAGAACTGAGCGATCTCTGCCATACCCATAGCTTACTCCGACTGTTCCTTTAACTTATATATTTTCTAGATCTCAAGTGACGGCGTCTTTTCCGTGGATTGACCTCCCAATCTACCAAGATTGGAAGCCAAAGCGTCACATTTTTCCCTTTCTCTTCATAATTGCTGAGGGGCACAGGGCCCTGGGTGGGGCTTTGGTTTCCCGGGCGTTTCCGCACCCTCCTCAGCTCCCCGCCATGGAGTGGCTTCGGTCACCCAGGCTTTATTGTGGTCGGCGGGGAGGGTTCTGTGGGGGCGCTCGGTTATGGCCTTGGAATTGCTCGGGGCCTTGGGGCTGTTCGGCCAGGCAGCTTGGGGAACAACAACAACAACAACAACACCAAACCCACTAAACCACCGAGGAGCTTAAAAGTGATGGCTTCATGTGGAACCGGATTCCATCCGTGTATGTTGTTTGCTATGCAAGTGATTTTTTGTTGTAAATATATATAGTGCATAGTAACACCAGTGTATTGTATAAACTGAATTCTTAAAACGTTATAAGATTGAGGAGTCGTACTTCAAAAATGCGTATTCATAAATATTCATAGAACAAACTTTCATTCACTTTATCATGCAATGAGCTACGAGTACAACAATAATTCACAGCCATAACCCTCACAAGTACCAAATAAATCGAACATGATGTAAACTGTATATCACACAGTCTACTTGTTCCTATTATATTCATAAAACTATTGATGGAAAACTTATGATTTCACCATTGAAAACATTATGAAGAATACTTCTAATTCCATAGGCCTATATAAAATACTATAGTAATTGCTGATATTACAATATTTCAATTCCGAGCAATTACATTTTTTTAATCAAGATATTATTTCACTATGGTAATTCAATGTCTGGTGCTATAATATTCTACTATAAATCATAGAAGGGCCTCTCTTCTTTAGTTTGATGTACAATACACCATAGTAGACGCAATTATTGTAGCTTAAAAATTAGCAATTATATATATTTTTGGTTACAGTGCCATGTTTAAGAGAGCAGGTAAAGTTTTTTCGGACAATGTTATCATTTGGACCAAAATCAGCCACCTTGATCTTTGTGTGTTCTATATGTTTATTATGGCCCATACTACGTTCTTATATATATCCTAACCAACGGATATAATTCGCCAAAATTGTAGATTCAAATCTTAACCCATAAATAGAACCAGTCCTCAATAGAGGTCTTTGTGGCGCACTGCGACCATCCACAATAGATCCAGAGCATAAAAAAAAAAAATTTAAAACACCCAAGTGGCACTCAAAACAACGCAATTTGTGATTAGGTCTGATAATTCCTCTCCATTACTTGCTACCACTCCTACAGTTATATCCCCCCACCCCCTTCCTCTCGTTTTCCCCCCTCCCTAATTATCAGCTATTTTTCCTCTTATTCCCCCTTTTATCGGGTAATTTTCAGCGCAAATTTACCTCACGCGGTCTCTTTAACACTGGCGAGGAAGCTAAAGATCATTGCAACAGAGAGCTCTACAGCTCAGAGAGGGAGCATATATACCGCCCCGGCTCTCACCTCATGATACAACCGAGGGGCAATAATATGTCATTTTCACCCCCCAAATGCTATTCCCACTTCTTTTATTGCTCTTAAATGTTCATATGTTCATATTAAAAGCAAAATAGGTGCATATAGAAAAGTAATAATTATATACAGTATATGGTACTATGACGATCTTCATCAGAATAGAACCAAATACTTTCACTTGGCGGGAGGGTTTGAACTACCATAGCTTCGCAGTTTACGAGTTAATAAGGCACCCAGCTACTGGCAACATAGATGCTGATTTTAATAAGTCATGGGGGGAAGGGAGTGGGGGCAGAACCCCCCCTCAACCCATTGTGTATTTCATGGCACTAGTGGGGGCCATGTCTAAAAATCGTTGGAAATGGGGAAAAACAAATTTCCGATGGTTTTCACGATAAAATACCCCTGCATATTACAAAAAACACAAATACACAATCATTTATGGTGAAATTCAATTTGATCCAAATGATCAGATTGCCCTTTTTTCTATTATATTCACAACACAGACCATCAATGATAAAAAACAAACAAAAAAATCACTCTTGGAAAGAGCGTGAAAATAGTGATTTCATATAGGAAGACCAATCATCAGACTATTACGAAAATTTGATGAGTTGAAGTCCGTAGAAAGAATAAATAATTTGTGGAGGATCATTTTTTACTATGATATTTCTATGTGTTATGCTATAAATTATCCTACTCAACGAGACAGAGAAAGGGGCGAGGGAACGCGAAAGTGGTCCCGGACCCTAAGAATTGGAACTATAAAGGTTTCTGTTCGGGCTCTGCCTCGAGTCGGCCACCTCCAGCAATGGGGTATGTGCCTGAGTATATACATACATATATACTATTTTTAGTCATGTTATAGGCAAGACCAATAATACTAACAGGTCATCCCATACAAGGGCATATTTGTGCCCCGCTCGCGCACGTCGTCATAGCGTGTACAGACCTTAGAGGAGGTTGCCAGACAGTGATAAACGCTTATTTACCAGGCTCAGTTATCGTGGAGCCACAAGTGAGACAGGTCATCTCTCTGTTGTCTCCAGTCATCTGAATAGAATGTTCCAAGGATAAAAAAATGCCTTGCAGTTGTGCAGCGGTTGGGTGTAATTCTGCGGGGATAAAGGGTTGCAATATAAAATTTCATGTCTTCCCCAAAGATGAAGAACTCAGACGAAAGTGGATTCACCTATGCAAAAGAAAAGACCATTTTAATGCAAACTGTGCACGTATTTGTAGCCTCCACTTCGACCTCAGTGCATACGCGAGAAATCTATAATACGAACTACTTGGATTACCAACACCACAAAACCAAATACGCTTGGAAAAGGATGCTCGGCCGACGTTGAATTTGCCATCCAATTCATTAAATGGGGAGTAAATTGCTCTCGTGTTTGCTCTCTCTCTCTCTCTCTCTCTCTCTCTCTCTCTCTCTTACCAATTGTTGCTTTGATCATGTAATTGTTTCATACGCCTTGTGTTCTGTGATCTTTCATTAACTTTGGCGCCTCATTTAGTAGCGCAGTGCTAATTAATAATTAACAGTATCCGTGTGTATATATATATATATATATATATATATATATTGTGTGTGGTGTATAACATTTGAAAATAATGAAGACTTACTTGAGCGTGTGTTTATGTACTCAAATTTTACGAAAAAGTGTAATTGGTAACTGGTCAAGTGAGTTACTAATGGTCATATGTCTCCAAAATAATTAATCTTTCATCTCATGCCTATGTCAAGGCAACCTTAACTGATATACTAAGCTATCACCTGTAGTGTTGGAACTGAAGTGCATTGTAATTGGTATTTGCATACAGTAGCAATAAATTAATTTGGGGTGTTCAGTACTTTGGAAGTATTTGGCAAGAAACCCCCTCTTTCTTAATCCACTTTCTCTCCTCTACCCGATTTCTCTCCATGAAGTACGTTCCTTGCTTGCTGGCTCTGAGGGTTACCAGGTCTTCCTTTTTCACACAACATTGGGTTACGTTTGAAAACATTTAGACTGGTGGATGGGCGGAAGGTCAATGGGAGAAGAGCTAAACGAAGCTCGGCTACTTTTAAGGTTGAATCTGAAGGTTTTGGGATGAATGAGTAGAGGATTTGCTTTTCTAATCCCAGTCAAACTGGCAACTCTGTCGCGGCGGCCGAGTACTTCCCAAATGCCTGAGAAAGTAGCCCAACAATAGCCCAATCTTACCTTATTTTCTATCTTCTGTTAGTATCAAGCCTAGCTGACAGGATATTTTTAGTTATTTGGCTTGTTTTGGGTATTATGTTATTACAGTGTTTTAAAAAGAACCTAAAATTATGTAATCTTTCGAAATATTTTGACAACTAATCCTCAAAAGTAGCCCAAGTGTGCGTGAAAACTCGAACCTCGGCAACTCTGACTGAGGCTGCCCCCCTCCCTCCCCCCCCCCCCTTTTTTTCTCTCTCTCTCTCTCAACCAAATGGGAAGGAAAACACTTTATTAACATAATTGAGCTATGCCAACTTAATTTGTAAATACATTTTAAATTCAATTATAAACTTTGTTGTAGGCCTATGTCAATTAAATGTGCAATCAAGAGTTCTATTACCTGGGCCTATTATGCACTTTTGCAATGTTGTACTTGGTGCATAATAAACATAGCAAACACAACTCTTACTCTTTAGTCGGTACTCTGGTATTGCATAATAATTTATGAGTTTATCAATCTCTATCTATATATTTTTATTTGTCAATGTATAGACAGTAAGTGGACTTAGTAGCCTTTTTTATTTCATAGGAGGAAATTGTTGTCATTGCAGATAATTCTGCTGCTGTTGTCAGGAACATACGGACAGAGAGAAGAGGACAAAAAAGACTGGTGCAAGATATCGAATGTGATTCGGTATCAGATGCACAAGGGAGAGACTGGTTAAGGATATTATGGAGTTGCAACGGCAGCTAAGTTATATAACCAAGGAGAGAGACGCCCTAGTTGCTGAGAAGAAAGACTGGGAAAAGGAGAGAAGTTCTCTATACGAGGAAATTCACAATTCGTATGTTGGGGCTACAGCAACTGCAAGATATAAGTTGGTTAGCTTTTTTTCATCCACTCAGGTTGAGTATTTCTTAACAGGAGCTCCAGTTAAATACTGGTATGAAGATGACAACAGTGAAGCTTTGAACCTTCGAAGCTTAAGTCCAAAAACCTATCGATATTTGCGTGAACAAAATTAATTTCCTTTGCCTTCTGCTAGCACATTACATCGCTGGGTTAGTAAACTGAAAGTTGAGCCAGGAGTGTTACACAGTGTTTTGCAGCTTCTACAGCATAACAATAAGGCCATGAATGATCTAGAGAAAGTATGTGTCCTGTCATTTGACGAGATGAGTGTTGCAAGCCAGTGGGACTATGATAAAGGAAGTGATAATCTGTATGCTCCTAAAAGAAAGGTTCAATGTGCGATGATCCGAGGGTTGTTTGGCTCATGGAAACAGTTGATATATTACAATTTCGATACAGATATGACCAAAGACATTTTGTTTGACTTAATTGCCAAGGTAGAAGCTGCTGGTTATGTAGTTGTGTCCATAGTAAATTATCTGGGTCCAACTAATGTGCGATTATGGAATTCACTTGGTGTGGGTATTGATAACTGCTCATTTGTTAATCCAGCAGCTTCTGACCGAGATATTTTTGTTTTTGCAGATGTACCTCACCTGATCAAGTTAATTAGGAATAACTTTCTAGATTATGGTTTCCGGCTAGCTGACGGCACAAATGTTAACAGTGAATGTGTTCGTGAGTTAATTAGAAACAGTGTTCACGATCTTAAAACAACGCATTGGTTATCACAAAATCATGTTGATGTAACCGGTGTAAAGAAAATGAAAGTTAGTTTAGCTACACAGCTTCTATCTGAAACTACTGCAAAGTCGTTGTAGTACTTTGGAAGCAGAAATCTTCTTGTGAGCAAAGATTGGGATCATACTAGTAAGTTCATTTTGTTAGTGAACAGCTGGTTTGATCTTTTCAACTCGAGATTTGCCTATAGTAATTGTTACGATCCAGGTTCTCAAAGACACAGGGCTCTTCAACATTGGACTAGATAACGGCAAAATGCAACAACGGTAACACTAGATCCAACCCCTGCCTTAAACACTGGAAAACAAAACACCATTACCGCCCTGAGTCGTGCCTGGACAACGAGGTATCCTATGACTCGGTAACTGGTGCACACACACTAGGCTGACGCTCGATGAAACAGCCTATTCTCAAACAGTAAAAGATTACTCGATTAGGTTACACAAAGAAAAGGTAGTTAACGTCATTAATTAAAGTTACGGTAGATACTCAAATAACTGGCACTCCTGTATTAAAGAAAGTGCAATGCTAGTCCTGCAACATCAACTGGAAACTTCTGAAATAAGTCTGATGCTGGGAAGATGTTCGTAAAGAATCTTGAACAATTATAATGCAGAATACGGGTCACAATAAATGCTAGGACATATAGTAATAATAGGCAGGCGAATAATAAAGACTGCGCAAAGGTAGTAATGCTCGACAACTAAAGAAATGCTTCGTGACACAACGCAACAGCCTACTAGGGTTGTGCAACTCAACAACAACCTCGGCTCAAAAGTGCAGTGAATAATAATGTGGCATACATATAATAATGGAGCTTATCTCTAACCAGTGTCTGCTTAGTTAATAAAGTCTAGCTGGGGTATCAAGGCAGGGCAACAATGGGCGAGCATGCGGCTCGTAGCCTAACGTTGTCCGAAGGTGGTATAATGACGATTACGTTATATGACGGGGATGCTCTCTTGATAAATCTAGGTCTCTAGTACCTAGTTCTATCCTGGCGATCCCTCAGAAGTCAACACAAAGAGGCAGCACTATGTTGTGAGGGATAGGCTATGGCCCTCTCACACCACAGCACTGTGCTCGCAAAGTAAACCCACCCGAAGACAACCTAGGCTCCCACAGTACCTGTCGATGTCGTGCAGGGCTTAGCTAACACTGCACACATTGGAGACAACGACACCGTAACCTTACCCCTAGTCTAGCTTTAACCCGTGGAGCCCCGGCTAGTTTTGTAATGTTTGCGCACCAGAACCCGGCCGGTTTTCATAAAACGGTTTTATTCCAGAAACAATAGCGAATGGGTTAGGAATGAAGGAAAAACCACGAAAAACCGCTCAAAAAGCTTAAAAATGGTCCTACAGAGGCCCCGAAAATGGATTTTACAAGAGTAAAAAATTGAAGGCAATTATCCCAAAAAAACAGATTATTGCGCGCTCGCGCGCACGCACGTGGACTTTGAGAGTTTTCAACCATCGGCACGGTTGCGTGGGATTCGTACACAGTTCCCATACAAATCTGAGCCCTCTTGAGTGGCTACACCTGAGGTTACGGTCGGCGCAATTAGGGTAACGCGTCAGGCGCGTCGCTGGGGCTATACGGGTTAAATAACCAAGCAGAATCACTCAACACCTTGCCAGGGAGACATATACCGGTCTACAACCTTCCCGAGAGAGGACACACACGGAAAAGTCCGTCTCTCCAAACCTCATACATAGAAATATCGGAGAGCTTCGCGTACAATACGACTGGCCGACGGTGAACGTCTATGCTGAAACCAGAAGGGATGTTGAGTTTAATAAAGATTAGAGAATGAGAAAGGAGAAGTCGAGAGAAAGAAATAGTATGCAAAGTGGCGAGTATTGGGGACAGAATTGCAAAGGATGTAGACGATACGCGTGTCAGGCAAGCTCTGAGCTTGGTAAAAAACATGAGGCCGCGACGGGAAGGGACTAGTTGACCACCCGGCCGCCAACGCCGTCAGCGCCCAAGCGAGCCGCGTCATGACTCACCCCCCGCTGCCAGGTGTACTCCCTAACCCGCTCTCGCTCGCCTCCCACACAAGCAACATTTATATTATAGCGAATATAAAATATAAGGCGCGGTCACAGACCAAAACAAAGACCATTTCTAGACTGTCTGTGGCAACACGACACTAATACAAGAAAGCAGATCATTCTAGGACAACTGTAGCCCATCCCCCCATCCTGGCGAGTGCTAGCGAGCTGCAATGCCCCACGCAACCATTCTGCTAGCGCCGGGAGGCATCACATAATACATTCATCAGAGATGGCTATGGGCTTCGTTTGGAGGAACAAAACAAAGTGTTGCATGATATGCTAAACACAGCCATGTCTATGAAAGATTGTGGATTAAAAAATAACATGTACCAGTTGTTACGACCGACACTACGAAATAAACAAGGGCACTTAATATTGGACTAGATGATAGGCTATATCTGCAACAACGGTACGCTAATTCCAAACCCTCGAACTATTACGCCGGTGAACAAAACACTTAAACCCTCCAGAGTTAATCTACTGGATAACGGGGTATCAATTAACTGGGTTTTAGTGCACTTCTACGAAGGCTTTCCGGTGACGGCAAAGCCTACTCACAACAGGAGTACTTTACGTTAATAAATGCTCTCAAGTAATAACTATGCTTAAATAAACTATAACAAGATTTAATAAAGGAGTATATGCTTACGTTAACTTTAGTGTGAGTCTGAACTCAACACTAAACTCTTCAATGCTCTATGAAAACACTGGAGTCTAGTCCTACAGCAAACAGATATGGAATCTTCTGAAAACGTCTGATGCTCTAAGATGCTCGTTAATATAGAACAGAAATAATGCAGGGGCAGGACACCGAAGCGAAGCGTGTATCTTAAATACACCAACAAGTAGGATACATATATATAAAACAAGGGAGTGCAACAACTCTGTGACAGCACTAATAATAGCCACTCAAAACAGTACTTCCTTAGCCAAAGTAACAGCCATACTGGGTTGTGCACTATGCATCAACCTAGGCTAAAATAATACGTGAATAATTCCTAAAGCATACGTAGTTAAAGTTAATAAACACAATGCCGTCTTTATTACTAATAAACTCTAGCAGCGGCATAAAAGGTACCAGGAGCCGAGGCAGAGCACAAGCATGCTCGTAGCCTACTGTCTCCCCTTGAACAGATTTCCCTTATGTTACGTTAAGTGACTAGGAGGCTCTCTTGGTAAGTCCAGATCTCAAGTATCTGGTCTTGCCCTGGCGCTCAAAGGTCAACAAAGGTCAACAAAATGAGGTAGCAAGCATACAGGTAAGTATAGGCAAAAGCCCTTCGCTTGTATACTGCTACACTCGCAAAGGAAAAATATGCACAAGGGTTACAGGCTACCTAGCTCCGTCGAAGTCGTACAGGCTCTGACTTGCCATATACATAACTCAGACAACGACCAAAGATACCCTCCACTGTCTAGCATTAAATAGTAACAAAGAACAACTCAATAATTAGAAGCACCCAATGATATGATTCCATGTGACTATGACTAATAATCCCTAAAGCTAGTGCAAAACATATATGTGAGAACTGGTGCTGGTAATACAACTGGCCGACTATGGAAGTCGTATACAGAACCAGAAGGGATAAGTAATTGAATAAAGATAAGAAGTATTGGAAAAGAAGAAGTTCAGAGAGAGAAACTGTAGTACAGGGGGTTAGATTGGGGGACAGATTGTAAGGGACGTCTAGGACCAAGCACAACATACCAAGCTCTAAGGAGACACGCGGGCAGGAGCATCCCAGCACCAAACTGAGACAGCGGCACCCAATCACAGACCACTACGTCATGAAGAGCAGGCGTCATATGACGCGCCAGGCCCGCCGGCCAATCACGAGCGTGGGAACCTCCGCCCGAGCGAGGAAGGCACACGTACATACACACGCACATAATACCACCTCGCTGCCTCCTTCGTTCTCTCTCTCCTTGCAATTCACACTACATATCTTACACTCTATCACGGATATAAAATACTTCCAAGGGTCACAGACAAGAATAAAGACCACCACTGATCTGTCTGTGACAACGTGAATACTAAGAAAGAAAGAACATCATTCTACGATTATTATAGCCCATTTCACTGCCCTGGCGAGCGCTAGCGAGTACGAGTACATTCTGGCAAGCTGGCCAACGTAACACCCCGCCCAAGATGTGGGACGTTTTAACCTCAGGTAAACGACAGAATGCCCATCAACCCCGCATCACCCAGCTACTCCCCCAAGTTGTGAAAACAAGGCACAATCACAAACATAAAACACATCATTATAACAAAAAATTTACACAACACTTCCCCAAAATAATAGTATCACTTAACAATATTACGCTCAACGAGCAAGCTTCAACAAGCCTAGCCTACTAAGACAAAAACTCAGAATGTCTTAGATTCTTGCTGTAACATACTGCACTTATATACTATCAAAAGAACGAGTTTTTAGGTGAGGTTTTTGTATTATTTTGTATAGTGTTTTTGGCGGCTTTGCACTACAGGGGCAAGCCTAATTTTTCTCCACTCTCAAACCAACACTGACTGAAGGGTGAGGGTGCTCCTTAAAATATACCCTCCTGTGACAAACAATCAGCCAGAACATTATCAGTGCCCTTAACATGCCACACATCCAACTTGTGTTCCGGCAGCAAAACCACACCTGACACTGATAAACTGCCCAGTCCATCACAAGACTGGCACCTCTCTTCGCTCTCTCCGGCAACGGGACCTGCCAATAACCTTTCACTAGTTCTACCTTAGTGATAAACGAGGCAGCCCCGATGCGGTCTATGGGGTCGTCAACTCTGGATACGGTATAGGCGTCTGTCAGGGATGATGCACCAACACTCTTGCAAACAACACAAACACGGATCTTGCCACTCAACTCAGGTTGCAAAATCACTGGCAACGACCACTCGCGATATCCTTTATCCCTCAGACCCTTTTCCAACATGTAGTCCAGCTCTGCTTTCACGACAGTCTGTCGAGCAGGATTTATACGGTAGGGAGCCAATTTGAGCCTTGCACTGTCTCCAGCCTCCATGTCGGGTTCTACCCCGTACATCAGGCCTGGAGAATCAACAAACATGCGGACGTACTGCCACAGCCTAGTAAACAATTTCTCTTGGCGCTTAGGAACAAGAGGTTGCAACTTATCTCGAAGAACAACATGCTTAGTGCCCTCCCACAACCCAGCCGGAACCGCAGTTTCTACACTATAATCTCCCTCCTTCTCCACCTTTGTCCCTAGAACAGCCAGGTCATGAGAGGGACAATCTCTACCACCTGTGCAGTCACTCCCACAGTTCATAAGTGCTAATGCTTCTCCGCCGATACCGTACATGCGCACCCCCGCATTCCTTGCGACTACATCTGCCTGCGCAGCATCACCGCCTTCAGCGACACGGCCAGATACAGTCGGTCTATGGTAGGGCTGTTGCATTCTACTAGAGCAGCATTGGGAGGCTATGCGACGACCGGGCGCATCCACTCCACAGCCAACCTCACCAATCTGCTCAATGTCCTGATACTGACCACCACCCTTAGCAGCCATGGGTCGACCCCGACCCGACAACCATGCCAAATCCCCGTCGCCCACCCCGAACAGCTTCAACAACGAGGCCAACGGTTTACTCACACCCAAGTGACCTGCCAGCGGAACATCGTGCACCGCACGAGTTGTGAGGCCTGGGTGCTCGGCACAAACAGTGGGGTATGAACCGAGCAGGTGCTGGATCGCTGCACACTGCTGCTCAGGCAGGTGCTCAAGCGCTTCCACAGCCACCTGACTCGTGTTCCCCGCCCACTGCTCCGCCGAGACATGACAATCCCAACTTTTCACCACCTGTGCCTCACTGCCCCCCTCTCCTTCTCCACCTTGGCCGCTGCAGACCAACTCAGGGACAGTATGCTGCTCAGGTGGTTGCCTCACAAACTCCTTTAACAGGTTCACATGACATGCTCCCCCGTCCTCGTCGAGTTCACACAACTCTCAAGACTAAGATCTTCTAGTTGCACCTGGGAATTACACTGTCGCGGAGTGCCATCACGCCCTACCATGTCACTAGGGGGGTCAGGTTCTGGGGCCACTCCGGAGCTCAGATTTGGTGCAAGTACTGTGACGCCTACCAGCGTTGGCAGAATCGCCTCCCGTTAGCCACTAGCGCTTGCCAGGGTAGTGAAATGGGCTACAGTTATCAGAGAAGGTTGTTCTTTCTTTCATAGTACTTGCATTGTTACAGACAGTCCTGTGGTGGTCTTTGTTTTCGTCTGTGACAACGGGAAGCATTTTATATCATGAGTAGAACATAAGATGCATTGTAGTGAAGTTGAGAGAGAAAGAGGGAGCGAGCAGCGTGGGGGCAGTGAGTGTAGATTTCCTCCTCCCTCCTCCCTCCCGGAGGAGTTTCTCGCCCGCGTGGTCTTTCTCTCGGTTTTGATTGGCTGGTGGTTCCTGGCACCTTCTGGAGGCCTGCTGCCTGGTGACGTATCGGCTTGTGATTGGCCGACCACCATGCCTTTGTGAGATCCTGTGGGTCCCGAGGAGCTACACTCCTCAGGACAGGCTTGGCGTGCATGCGTCTAACATCCCTTTGCATGCTCTCTCCCGATCACCCTCTTTACCACTATCTCTCTCTCTGACCTTCTTCTTTTCCATTGCTCCTCACCTTTATTCAATTACTTATCCCCTTGGGTTCTGCATACGGTTTCCATAGCCGGCCCATTGTATTGCATGCGCCGTCCTCTTGAGATATTTACATGTACTTAGAATAGGTTTGAGGGTTCTTAGTTAGTAGAGGTTAAGAACTCGGTGTGTGTCTCCATTATTGATTTAGTGTTCTGCTGGGTTATTTAATGCTAGACTGGGATAAGGCTTCTGTTGTCGTTGTCAGCGATGTGTGTACGGTTCGTTTATACCTACACGACTTCGACGGTTTCTGAGGTAGCCTAGGTTGTCTTTTTGGTTGTGCCTTTTGCGAGTGCAGCATCGTGTGGTAAGAGGGCATTAGCCTACTACCTGTCACACAGTGCTGCCTCTTTGCTTGACTTTTGAGGGATCGCCAGGGTAGAACCAGATACTTGAGATCTGGATCTACCAAGAGAGCATCCCCGTCATTAACGTAACTTTAATCATACCGCCTCAAGGACAACGCTAGGCTATGAGCCAGTCTTGCTCAGCCACAGTTTCCTAACCTTGATATCCCAGCTAGGCTTTATTCACCTAGCAGACACTAGTTAGGATATGAGCTCTTTATTATATGTATGCATTATTATTCACGGTATTTATGAGTCTAGGTTGTTGTTGAGTTGCACAACCATAGTAGACAGTTTCGTTGATGAGGAAGCATTTCTTTTAGTGTTGAACATTACTGCCGTTGCGCATTTATAATATTCTTGTGTCAGTTAACATTATATGTCCTACCTTTTTGTGTACTCTGTATGCACGTTGGGTGTCCTGCCTCCTGCCTTTCTATAATTTAAGATATGAGCATCTTATGAGCATCAGACTATCTTCAGAAATTTCCAGGTCTATGCTGTAGGACTATACTTCACTTTCTTTCAGATAGCTTCCATAGCTTCCCTTTTGTGCATTTTAACGTAACTTGCATCTTGTGTGTTATCAGGCTATACCAATGTGGGTTAGCCTGAAATAGAGTACATTTATGCCCAGTTAAGCATACCCCGTTATCGCAGATTAACTCTGGAGGGTATAGGTGTTTTTGTTAGCCAGCATATAAGTTCAAGGGTTTGGATCTAGCTTACCATTGTTGCATAGTGCCCTATTACTAGTCCAATCTTTAAGTGCCCTTGTTTTATTCGTAGCCCCGGTCGTAACAGTACCGAGTCACCAAGGAGTGTCGCTGGGTCCAAACTCTCAACCCGACCACCAGCCTCGACTTTCTCCTTCCGACCCTTCCTCCGCTGGTCTGAAACCTGAGTACTAGGCTGTGACACCTGAGCGGACTGAGATCTCTCGAGCCCCTCTTGCCCCTCCCTACTCGTGTCGGCCGCCCTCTCGGCAACGACTAAGGGTGGAACCTCGGAAGTAGGCACCGCAAAGTCGTTACCGAGAAGGAAGTCGACCCCCTCAACTGACAATTTCTCCACAACACCCACATTCAACTCCCGTGTCACACCGTCCACCTCAAGCTCCACTCTGACCAGTGGGTAAGACCGCGTAGCATTGATGCCTTGAACCACCACAACCCGAGCCGCGTTAATAGGCTTGCCAGTGAAGTTCTTAATAAGTGTCTGGGAAGCGCCCGTATCACGCAGCAACTCAAGCCTATGCTCCACACCAGCCCACCTCACAGTGCCGTGCCCCCTATGACGACAAAAAACATCTCTGACGGGTGACGAGCCCTCCTGCTGCTTCTGCACCGAATGTGACTTCGCAACCGACTGTTTACCCAGGGCAAACGCGGAAGACCTCAAAGGCACACCGATGTTGCTCACTAGTGACACCACTGCTGTAGGTGGTGTGCTCGGACATGAGCGCGCAATATGCCCCTTCTTATGACATTTGAAACACTCCACTTCACTCTTGGAATTCCCCTGAGGTGGGTAAGGGCCCTGGCCTTTCTTTAACGGGAAGGGTTTCGACTTGGGATCAAAATTGGCACCAGTACTCTTGAATGGATAATTAGTTGTGTCATTAATTCGGGGGGGGTGGAGTGGTACGCCCCTTGTTACCTGCCTCAGCTCTCTGTTCAGACCCGCACCCACGAATCAATGACAACCTGAGGTCAGCCAGCTCAGCCGCCTCCTGCAGAGTTTTAGGTTGCTGTTCTTTCAGGTTAAGAGTCAAGTCACTGCCAGTACATTTGGAAAATTGTTCTAACAACACTAATTGCTTCACTGCATCAAAAGTAGTTGCCTTCTCCGACCTTAACCAATTCTCAAACGCATCTGACAGCTCTCTAGCGTGTTCCTGGAAAGTACTCTCCTTTCTCTTAGGAACAGCCCTAAACTTCAGCCTATAGGTCTCTGGCTGCAATTCATACGCCCTCAGGACAGCCTCTTTCAACGTCTCATAATTCACGCAGGAATCTAGGGGCAAAGCATCGTACGCCTTGAGTGCTTTCCCAATCGTGACGAAACAAGGGCTGCCCACTTCTCCTCGGGCCATTGGTGCTCCCGGCACTTCTTCTCAAAACGGAGAAAGAATTCTGTAACTCCTAACTCATCAAACAGTGGAACCAACTTTAGTAGATGTGACAGGGACTGGTCATGGGGTCGACCCCCCTGGACGACCCGGTTCCTCGTCACCTCCACACGAGTTTTCTCTAGGTCAATATCGGCACAATACCTTGCAGACTCAAACTTGAGCTCAGCCTCTCGCTGCTGCTGCTGCTGCTGCTGCCTGAGCTCAGCCTCATGCTTTCGCTGCTCGAGCTCAGCCTCATGCTTTCACTGCTCGAGCTCAGCCCTTCCTTGCTCGAGCTCAAGCTCAGCCTGTCGCTCCTGCTGCTTAAGTTTGGCGAGCTCGAGCTGAAGCAACATCTCGGGAGACAAACTTTGAAGAGGGGGTGCTACTATTGGGGACACACCCCGTGAGTCACCTAGAGTGTGACGTCTACCAGCGTTGGCAGAATCGCCTCTCGTTGGCCACTAGCGCTCGCCAGGGACATCGAAATGGGCTACAGTTATCAGAGAATGTTGTTCTTTCTTTCCTAGTAATCGCATTGTCGCAGACAGTCCATTGGTGGTCTTTGTTTTTGTCTGTGACAACGGGTTATATTCTATATCAACAGTAGTGATAATAGTACCAGCATGTGAATGAGAAAGACTTTCAGAGCGAGGAGGTAGTAAGTGTCTGTATGTACGGGTGCATTCCTGCCTCTCGCTCGCCATTGGACGGCGTGTCTGGCTGTGTCCTATGACGCCTGCTGTCTTGTGACGTCTCGGCCCGTGATTGGTCGACCATCGCGCCTTTGCGGTCTCCTGTGTAACTAACCTCCTCCATGAGGGTCCCCAGGAGCTGTCCTCGTCAGGACAGGCTTGGCGCGCGTGCTTCTAACATGCCTTTGCATACTCTCTCCCGATCACCACCTTTATCACTGTTTCTCTCACTCGATTCTCTCTTTCCATACTCTAACCTTTATTAACTGCACAACACTCCCCTTGGGTTCTGCATACGGTTTTCATAGCCGGCCCATTGTATTGCATGCGCCGTCCTCAGAGATATTTACATGTACTTAGAATAGGTTTGAGGGTTCTTAGTTAGTATAGGTTAAGAACTTTGTATGTCTCCATTATTAATTTAGTGTTTCTGCTCTTTTATTTAATGCTAGACTGGGATAACGTAACTGTAGTCGTTGTCTCCGATGTGTGTACGGTTTGCTTATACCTACACGACTTCGACCGGTCCTGTCGTAGCCGGGGTTGTCTTTTCGGTTGCGTCCTTTGCGAGTGCAGCATTGTGTTGACTGAGGGTTTTCGCCTGTAGCAGTTCCACACTTTGGTGCCTCTTTGCTTGTCCTTAGAGGGTCGCCAGGATAGAACCAGATACTTGTGATCTGGATCTATCGAGAGAGCCCCCTAGTCAATTAACGTAACTTAAAGGATGCAGTCTTAAGGACATCACTAGGCTACGAGCCTGTCTTGCTCAACCCCAGTTCCTTACCTAGAGTATCCCAGCTAGACATTATTAATCGAGTAGACACTTGTTAGTATTTAATATAAGCTCTTTGATATGTGCGCATTATTATTCACAGCATTTATTAGTCTAGGTTGTTGCGGAGCCGCACAACCATAGCAGACTGTTTCGTTGATGAGGAAGTACTTCTTTTAGTGTCGAGCATTGCTACCGCGCATCTATAGTATTCTCGTGTCAGTTAACATTATATGTCCTATCTTTTAGTGTATTCGATTTACACGTGTGGTGTCCTGCCTCCTGCCTTTATATAGTTCTAAATCAGTACGAGCATCTTATGAGCATCAGACTTTCTTCAGAAGTTTCCAGGTCTATGCTGTAGGACTTTCTTTCAGATAGGAGTGAAGAGTTTATTGTTGTTTAGAGTAACTGTATTGAAGCATCTTTTTATTGTATTAAATCTTGCAGTGATTTAATTGATCTTTCCATAGATTCCTTTTTATGCATTTTAACATAACTTGCATATTGTTTGTTATCAGGCTATACCAGTGCAGGTTAGCCTGAAGTAGAGTACATTTATGCCCAGTTAAGGATACCCCGCTATCGCAGATTAACCCTGGAGGGTATAGGTGTTTTGTTCGCCGGCATATAAGTTCGAGGGTTTGGATCTAGCGTACCGTTGTTGCATAGTGCCCTATTACTAGTCCAATCATTGAGTGCCATTGTTTTATTCGTAGTCCCGGTCGTAACAAGAGACATACCCAACCGCCAGCGGACATCGGCCTGCGGGAACGTACTCGGCTCCGGAACCCGAGGGGTGGCCATGATAGGAGTTGAGTGGAATGGGGGCTGGGACGTAGGTGCCCCAGCTCCCGCTCCACCCGAACCCCCCTGCACCCCACCTAGCACACAGGTAACCAGCTCACCTCTTGACAAACCTCTAGTAGCAGAAAACTCTAAGACCGTGGCTACACACTCCAGTCCGTACCGGTCCAGTCCCGACACCTGGTCCGCCGTCACAGGCTGCTCCAAAAAAATCTGAGCATCCTCCTCATTGTTCACCACCCGAACGCCGTTAACCAACTCCACCTTCTCCACCTCCTCGCCTGTCTCTCGCACTGTGCCCTCACTATGCTCAGACCCGTCTAGTGACATGATGGAGTCAACAACAAAAAATCTCAAGTCAAGACAAAAGTAGCCAAACTCTCGCGTAGCTTTATTCACAAAAAATATTTGAATATTTTGAGTGCAATACTAGGTCACCAATAAACTCCAACAAGTTCCATATATCCTCAAAACAATGTCCACTGCCAACACTGAGAGAAATAAATTCAAACCCAAATGGCAATAAGATTTCTCCAAAAAAAACTGCAATATTCAGTTCACTATATACTGGTCTAAGGTCGCCATTTGTTACGACCGGCACTACGAAATAAACAAGGCCACTTAATATTGGACTAGATGATAGGCTATATCTGTAACAACGGTACGCTAATTCCAAACCCTCGAACTATTACGCCGGTGAACAAAACACTTAAACCCTCCAGAGTTAATCTACTGGATAACGGGGTATCAATTAACTGGGTTTTAGTGCACTTCTACGAAGGCTTTCCGGTGACGGCAAAGCCTACTCACAACAGGAGTACTTTACGTTAATAAAATGCTCTCAAGTAATAACAATGCTTAAATAAACTATAACAAGATTTAATAAAGGAGTATATGCTTACGTTAAATTTAGTGTGAGTGTGAACTCAACACTAAACTCTTCAATGCTCTATGAAAACACTGGAAGTCTAGTCCTACAGCAAACAGATTTGGAATCTTCTGAAAACGTCTGATGCTCTAAGATGCTCGTCGAATATAGAACAGAAATAATGCAGGGGCAGGACACCGAAGCGTGTATCTTAAATACACCAACAAGTAGGATACATATATATAAAACAAGGGAGTGCAACAACTCTGTGACAGCACTAATAATAGCCACTCAGTACTTCCTTAGCCAAAGTAACAGCCATACTGGGTTGTGCACTATGCATCAATCTAGGCTAAAATAATATGTGAATAATTCCTAAAGCATACGCAGTTAAAGTTAATAAACACAATGTCGTCTTTATTACTAATAAAGTCTAGCAGCGGCATAAAAGGTACCAGGAGCCTAGGCAGAGCGCAAGCATGCTCGTAGCCTACTGTCTCCCCTTGAACAGATTTCCCTTATATTACGTTAAGTGACTAGGAAGCTCTCTTGGTAAGTCCAGATCTCAAGTATCTGGTCTTGCCCTGGCGCTCCACAAAGGTCAACAAAATGAGGTAGCAAGCATACAAGTAAGAGTAGGCAAAAGCCCTTCGCTTGTATACTGCTACACTCGCAAAGGAAAAATATGCACAAGGGTTACAGGCTACCTAGCTCCGTCGAAGTCGTACAGGCTCTGACTTGCCATATACATAACTCAGACAACGACCAAAGATACCCTCCACTGTCTAGCATTAAATAGTAACAAAGAACAACTCAATAATTAGAAGCACCCAATGATAATATGACTCCATGTGACTATGACTAATAATCCCTAAAGCTAGTGCACAACATACATGTGAGAACTGGTGCTGGTAATACGACTGGCCGACTATGGAAGTCGTATGCAGAACCAGAAGGGATAAGTAATTGAATAAAGATAAGAAGTATTGGAAAAGAAGAAGTTCACAGAGAGAAACAGTAGTACAGGGGGTTAGATTGGGGACAGATTGCAAGGGACATCTATGACCAAGCACAACATACCAAGCTCTAAGGAGACACACGGGTAGGAGCCCCCCAGCACCAAACTGAGACAGCGGCACTCAATCACAGACCACTACGTCATGAAGAGCAGGCGTCATATGACGCGCCAGGCCCGCCGGCCAATCACGAGCATGGGAACCTCCGCCCGAGCGAGGAAGGCACACGTACATACACACACACATAATACCACCACGCTGCCTCCTTCGTTCTCTCTCTCCTTGCAATTCACACTACATATATTATACTCTATCACTGATATAAAATAGTTCCAAGGGTCACAGACAAGAATAAAGACCACCACTGATCTGTCTGTGACAACATGAATACTAAGAAAGAAAGAACATCGTTCTACGATTATTATAGCCCATTTCACTGCCCTGGCGAGTGCTAGCAAGAACGAGTACATTCTGGCAAGCTGGCCAGCGTAACACAGTTTCAAAAAGGACTGATTGTATGCTGCCAATCTTTGCCCAAGCTGTATGAGATGCTAAAAGAAAAATTTAGCATATCATATATTTATATTCGCACATATAGGCTTAATCAGGATGTTGTAGAACACTTGTTTTGCCGTCTAAGACAGATGGGAGGTCCATATGAACATCCCTCACCAATGGAAACTAAATTTCGAATAGGAAGCTATCTGCTAGGTAAAGATACTGCTCTGATAGGGAAGAGCTGCAATATTGAGAGTAATGATAATGATGCTACCATGTACAAAGGAGTACAAAGGAAATCAAGCAACAACAGATCTAGTGACCCTTCTAGGCTGCTTGTCCTCCAAAACACTGAGGATCAAGTGTCCAAACAGTGGTTTAGAGTGGGTAAGGGAACATTGGAAAGGGAACTACTGCCCTGCCACTAACGTGGCAGGACTAGGAAGTTAGTAGGGGACATATGGGTTAGTAACTGAGGGGAGGATAAAGTTATTCATTTACAAACGCAGTCAGTCGCGGGTTTGATGCGAGATATTTGTCTACGCGGAACTTAAATGAATCAACGGTGCTGCAGTCTATAACGTCTCGGGGAAGCCCATTCCACAAGTTGACAACTCGATTGAAGAAGAAATTCTTAGATTCGTGCGAGTTAAAAGATTTACCAATAATTTTGCAACCGTTTCCCCGCGTGTAATTAGATTGGTCGATAACGAAGTACTTACTACAGTTCATATTGTCGATGCCTTTGATGATTTTGAACACTTGAATTAAGTCACCTCTTAATCTGCGCTGGGTTAAAGGAAATAGATTTAATTCTCTAAGACGCTCTTCGTATGGTTTGTTCTTTAGGCTAGGTATCATTTTGGTAACTCTACGTTGAACTCGTTCTAGCTTGTTTATATCTTTTTGGTAATAAGGGCACCAGGATTGAACGCAGTATTCCAGAAGAGGGCGGACTAAGGAATTGTAAAGGGTTAGGATAACTTCTTTGGATTTATGCTCAAATGACCTGCCTATAAAGCCAATTATTTTGTTTGCCTTCTTAACAACTTCTGAACATTGTTGACTCGGTTTTAGGTTACTCGATATTGTTACTCCCAGATCAGTTTCTCTGTTTACATTCTTAAGCTGAGTGCCATTCATCGAATAGTTTGCTTTCTCATTTAGGTATCCGACATGTAGTACTTTACATTTATCCGCATTGAAACTCATTTGCCAAATTTGGGCCCAACATGACAATTTATCTAGATTGTGTTACATATCGTCAACTTGTTCTTTTGAGAGTACGCTATTTGCAATTTTTGTATCGTCAGCAAATTTTGAGATTGTGCAGGTGAGACCCTCATCTATGTCGTTGATGTAAATTAGAAAGAGAATTGGTCCTAGTACCGATCCCTGGGGTACCCCGCTACTTACATTGGTCTATTGAGATGCCTTACCGTTTATGACTACCCTTTGCTTTCTGTTGCTGAGCCAATTTTCTATCCATTTCAACACACCGTCTTGTATTCCATGCGCTTTTAGTTTTAGCAGTAAACGTTTGTGGGGAACTTTGTCAAAGGCCTTTTGAAAATCAAGGTATATAATATCTACAGCTTTACTCTCATCGTAGAGGTTGAGGATATCATGGAAGAAGTCTAAGAGGTTTGTTAAACAGGAACGTTTTTTACGAAAGCCGTGTTGAGTATCTTTAAGGTAAGATGTGTGAGTCATCATATTCTTTGAGTGCACCAAAGTTACTTGAAAATGATAGTGAAGAAATCTCCCTTGATCGAGAGCTTTGTCTTTCTGCAATGCTGTGTTCCACATTAGAAATAGATGATCCTCAAAATGAGAATGACGCAGAAATTTGTGATTCAAGTTTATTCAGTGATGCAGACATTACCCTTAAAGAGGCAATTGAAACAGAGGGAATGAGGTATGTTGGGGGCTATATTGCTCACAAGTTCCCTCAATACCCATTTCTAGGGTCAAGTATACAGCAAGGAGAGGGTACATGGAATGAAGCAGCTTGCAGAAAACAGTATAAGCTCATGAACCCAAGTAGCACTTTTTTCAAGCATCTATAATAATGGAAAAGTTGTTCAAGTGCTACCATGGGGAAAAACTATTAAGGGAAGGCAAAGGCTCTGTCAATTCACTTACAGCCGACATAGGAAATCTTGTGACTCTTCCTGTAGAAGTTATTAAGTTCTTTGTCAGATGTAGATTGTTTTTCAGGATGCGAATCTTAAATAGAGAAATAATTAGCTCTAAATGAAAACTGACAAATAAAATGTGGAAATTAAAGAAATGAGATATCTGTAAGTAAGAGGGATGGGGCGATTACATGGGTAATGTAATTGATTAGGATTACAACCTAATTTTAAGATTATGATTATGATTACGATTACAAATTAACTGGATGTAAACGATTATGATTATGATTACACATTTTGTAATCATGATTATAATCGTGATTACTTCAAAGTTAATTACATACCAAAAACAAATATACAGCAATATGTGTTTACCCTACTTCATGTCAACAAGGTACAATTAAGGTTTTCTGATAGATGAAATTACACATTGTATATAGTCTCAAACCATAATGTACGGTAACACAAAATTATATGTGTCTATACTTAGCACTCTGTACTGGTGTAATCGCGAAAATAATCATCATTATTATTACTTTTTTTAATAGTCTATTACGATTATGATTACAGTCAATTATATGAAAGTAATCGATTACGATTACAGATTACTATCACCCCATGCCTGTAAAATATCAGTAGAAATATACGGTACTAATAAATCTGTAAGACAGAAACATACTGAGAAATCTGTAAGATAAAAGCATATATAGCACTACTATAATAAATAATAATAGCCTATATTGTTTGTTAGTCAATTATATTCCCTAACTTCTATTTGCATGCTTCACTTATTAATCATATTAACACGGAAATTATGGTCTCTAGGTACCGGTACCTAACTACAACTTTGACCCCCACAGCTTCTTCCTAATCTGGGACAATCAATTTAATGATAACCAGAACAAAATAATAAAAGCCGTCATGGTACTGATCAGATTTATTTTAGCTTGACGAGAGTCTGAACAGTGTGTCCGACTGTCCGTCGCACCCTATTTCTCTCCGATAGAGGTGGTAGGGGTATATAGGCTGGGGGGTGAGTGGGGGGAGTGGAGAGAAAAACTGAGGGGTGGGCGGTACTCTCTCACAAACTCGGTGTGACGTCAGCCACCTGCGCGCCACCACAGTGTGGGATGACCTGGTATATTATTGGTCTTGGTTATAGGATGGGCTTTCCTCTTGCTTTTGATGTATAATACTATGCATATAGAGGCGACTAATTCAGGTTAAAAGAGAGCGATAATATATGTGTTCGGCCATGTGGCCAGTTGGAAAGGACTGTCAGAGCCAATAGTTTTGGAACCAAAGTTAACTCAATGACTGCGGGCTGTCATATAAAAAAATATGATCATCACTGCGGAACTAGTCGTATGACAATTGCCGAATTTCTGCATTGAACAAGGATTGAGCTGCGAGTATAAGCAGCGCGGAACGTCCCATCCATAGCCCCCCCGTGTCTGGGCTATCACTAGTGGCATTGGGAAACATCTCCAACTCCCTTACAGACTCGGGAATAGCGAAAACCGCTCAAACTCGCTATTTTTTACCGATTTAGCCTCACATGTGCAATATCGTTGCACGGCAACCAGTGGTCGTACAGATATGATTCAGGTGTCATTGGAAAGGTCTATTCCTCTGTTTTCAGGGATATATCATTGAAATACCTTCTAGCTCTTGTTTATGCATGAAAATGTGCAGGGAATGAAGGTTACTTTTATTCCAAAACCTTTGTATGGTACAGTGGTGACCCAGCAATTGTCATATGACAAGTGCCGCAGTCCTTGTGTTAATAATTTAATAAGTTAATAGCTTATTCCTGAGCATTTCCGTACCCTCCTCAGCTCCTCACCTTAGAGTGGCTTCGGTCACTCGGTCACCTGGGTAAGCAGGGAGGATTCTGTGGGGGCGCTCGGTTATGGCCTAGGCCTTGCTCGAGACCTTGGGGTTTAGTTTATTTTCATCAATTTATAGTGATTTACATTAATTTCAACCTCCGCAAATATCGTTTTCCCCTTTATCCAGCTGTTATATATGGCCCCCGATAGTGGGGAGGGCTATGCAGATCAGGGAAAATGTGGGGTTAAAGACGTAAAAAGGGGATATTATGGTTTTTCTGATGAAAGTTGGCTCGGGTTTCTTTTGTTTTTCAACTTAAGAAAAAAACCCAAAATTGGCTCGGATTTTAAGATTTTTTCAGCTTCACAAAAAGCACAAAGTGGCAAAAAAAGTATGCTCGGGTTCTCTGTTTTCAATTTAAGAAAGCCCCAAAATGAAAAAAAAACCCGAGCCAAGTTTTAGCAAAAGTTGGCTTGGATTTAATTATTTTTCAGTTTAATAAATGACAGAAAGAGCAACAAAAAAGTTTGTTCGGATTTGGCAATTGTTCAGCTTCATAAAAGCTAAACATTTAGACAATGCGACCCAACTGTTGGATACAGGATGGATTGCGGTTGAAATCATCTATGTTGCCTAATTCGGGTTGCCCTTGGATACAGTGACGTATCAGCAGATATGGTGACGTATACAAATAATAACCAATGACATGGTAGAAACATGGTGACATGTTGATCATTAGTTCACAAAGAGAAAGGCAGAGGGCATTATAAAAGACTTGATATCCACGATAAAAGAGCTCCTGAATCAACATGGCTGAATAAGCGGGGTGACGTCTGTGGGAAACACTGGATAAACATCATTACAGGTTACAGATTCGCGTATATTCCGTAAATTTCGTAACAACATTTTTCGAGGGGTGACATATTTTAACATGGCATCCAAAATTAACTTTAAAAAATCAGTGAAAATTCATGGGTTGTTTATATAATAGAAGTTGCTGTGAGACACGAAATATGTTGAGGGGGGCTCTGCCACCCCGTGTCATCATCATCTGTGCTAATAAATAGGTGGCCCAATTACGGAAAACTTGAATTAACAGACAAAATCAGATCCCAAATTACAATAACATAGCGCCCGCCATTTATGGGCGACTTTGTACACATAATTTTAAATGTTAATTTTGTGGCTTAATAGATTTTTCCAAAGGATCAAACTTACATTAAAATGAAACACAGGTTACAGGTATTCCAACAAGCATTTCAGAATTGTTATGAACATTGGTGGGTGGTCTGCTTAATATATACTGGTAATTCAATATAATAACATCCCAAAATCGTAAAAAAAACACAGAAAAACTAAAAATAATAATAATAATAATAATAATAATAATAATAATAATCCCTAGATATCGCACCTCTCACCTGATCACCATATTTCTGTTGCATTGGTGCGGGTCCCGCACGTCTCGCCCCTCATCCTTCTTTGATTTTACCTAATTACAGTAGGTCCCTTACTGGCAACATAGATGCTGATTTCAAATAATTCACAGGGGAAGGGGCGGGATAAGGGGGGCAGAGCCCCCCTCAACTTACCCTGGGTGGCTATGTCTTAAGATTTATGGATAATGATGTTTAAATTTTCGATGCGTTTCATTAAAAAAAAAAAAAATAAAAAATAATCATAATAATAAAATACTTGTAAAAATCGTTCCCGCTGTAAAACTGAATCCCCCCCCCCCCCCCCCCCCCACACTCCCTAAAAAAATATAGACAACACTCACCAATGGGACAACCAGTATCTTGCCTATGGTGGAATTATCCACATCTTGATAGCATTATTATATTTTCTCATTATGGCTTGTACTAATGATCTTTGTAATCACACTTAGGCAACATTTCCACTTACAATAGCTCTATGCTTCTTATCTTATTTTGTATATTGATGTATTATCAACGACAACACTGAATTCCCTCTGCTAGCCTATGAGTGAATCCGAAACACCTTGGGGACGACAAACAAAACATCTGAAATAAGTGACGTTTCCACCCAATGCTTCGCTTTTCGACACCCGGATGATTTGAATTCACACAGTGGCAGGTCGGGGGAGCGAACCTTTGTCGTAGATAGTACTAAGTTTTTCGGCCAATTATATCAACCTTCAATTTCTATGTATGCACTCAGTTAACATTCGATATAATTTTCAGTCCAGGAATATTATTCAATTTTGTTTTTAACACCCTCCGACATCTATGACGCGATCGCGTCATATGGCGGTTTGCCCAAGAGTATCATATGACGCCATCGCGTCATATGAATTTAGTGAATTAGTTCAATAATAAGTTGTATGACGCATTTGTGTCATATTGAGCTCAGTAAGTTAGGTAAGTTAGATCAGAATCTGTCGGTTGGTGGCAACCCCAAATACCTCCGACTTCTACCGGTACCTCAGTGTAAGAGAGAGTATTGTGGGGGAAATACCGGGCCCTCCGCCAACCCGTAAGTAAGTTAGTAACTTATGTCGGACAGGGTTAACTATACGAATGATCTCTTCAGGTCCCAGTGTTTGGCCTTCGTGACTAGATTTTATCAATTCAATTATACAAAACGAAACGCTGCTTAATTTCCTAATTAAACATATATATATATGTTATTCAAGGTTCCTTCCTTGTGCACCTTGTACACTGTATTTGATGATTGACCGCACAAACAAGCAACAGAATAGACGAGAATGCGAGAGTATAGTTGGAAGCGCGAAATATCGTTAATTCTCTCTCCCCCGTGGTTGGTGGGCTACTGAGGTCTGGCCTCTGGACACTGAAACACTAAGATGGAGGCACCTTGTGAGGCGCCTATTATTTTCGCTCTTTGCCTTGTTTGCCTTGTTTGCAGTTTGCCTTGTTTGGTGTAATATGTGTACATTTTCTCCATGTGTAAGTACAGTATTTAACACTCCTTCTGCAATATATATATATATATATATAAAGGAGAGAGGGTAATTTATCAATATAATGAGTCAGTATTTATAAAATTATATCTAGCAATACTGACGTATATACAGAGCTAATGGCATCCTCAGATAAACTCGCAAGGTTGTACTTTTATAAAGAGGCATTCAAGAGCCTGACGATATCTTTAGTGAATGTACAGTTTATTGTGCTAACAAAGGCCGATCAGCATGAATGTGTAGTTCAAATAATGGTAAATGTATTTTGAGAGTGTTACAAGCCTTCACACATGCTCTTAAGTTAACTGATATTATACGAACACTTTTTTTTCCTGAAACCTGTTTTCGTTTATGCTAGTTTGGCGGTTTGAATATTAACGTTGTAAAATAATTGACATGCCTATAATAATCTACTTGCAAATTAGTTTGCGATACCATTGCACAAGATCCCACAAATGGATGTGGAAAACAAAATTAGCTCTCTGGTGATAAATCCATAAGTCTACATGCCAATATTTTAGTGATGCAAGTGTTTATAAATCTATCGTTCATCCACAATGTCCTTGTGTGAAACATGAAAACCATACCGGTACCGTACTATACAGTATATCGTACCTAAACTCCTGCAATGATTGAGGATCCAGATCGTCAATATGAATGTTGTGAGCGGATTTACCAGATGTATGAAGACAAATAATTTTTTTCTAATATCGTTGTTTAGTCAGATGAAGCCAAATTTAATATTAATCAGTATATATTACTATTATTCAACAAAACTGTGCGCACTGGATCACTGGAAATTCATACGTAACAGAATAATCGACCAAAGGAGTGCAATGGCTGCCCACTGTCCATATGATTGCAGGTAGATTAAAAATGTATTGTCTGAGTATGGTAGCGGGTAATACTTGGAAAATGATTGTGTACACGTGACATATTGAATTACCAAAACATTATAAACTGATGTGGACACCACACCATGACACGGATCACGCGGAGTCTGTTTTAGGAAGACATTTTACTCTCAACAGGATGATGTACTGGACTACCACAGTACCACAATGTGTCAGTTGTTAAAATAGAACTTCAGAGGCTATCAACACTTCTGGTTTATTAAGCCAGCACACACTGTAAGTCAAGAATAGCGTCAGGACTGGAGCCCCTTGTTGATGATTCCAGTCCCTTACCACACCGATATGAAAAATATTTTTTATGTTGGTACCTGACCGTAGGGAATGGAGAGAGTATCCACCCCAATATCCAGACTAAATAATGTTTTAGTTGTGGTACACTCTGAAAAACACTTTGTATTATAAAACAAAAACAAGGTTACTTCAGTTTTGGAGACGCGGAAATGAAATAGCCTGAACCGATATTGTAGTTGAAACAGAAAGAAAAGTACGAACAAGGTTCACCTTAAATTCTGAATGTCTATCAATTGATGAAAAGGGTGCATTAAAAATCATCAAGGGCATTTCACCTGCACTAATTTAGTACATAATTTCAGTTTGATGGGATTTTAATACGTATATTTAACAAATGTTATAGATAAAAGCATACAGTCCTATTAAAAGTTACCAAGTAATTATCTTAATAATAAGGAGGGACCCATAGGAGGCAAGGAAGAGACAAGAAAGCGATGAACTAATGGGAAAGGGGGGGGGGGGGGGGGGCGGGGGGGAATTTAGGAAATATAATGAACCTCAAAACCAGACTAAGGAGATATTCGAGATATTCAGTTCTAGGGTTCTCTTAATTACAGGATCGTTATCGCTCGCCAGGAATAAATCGAAACCTAAATGACACTAACTGTCTTAATATTGACATGAAATGCGGTGAAATGTCTTAAAATCGCCAAACTAATGGGGAGAACGTATTTACATCTGAAAACTAATGGGGCTTAACATGAGGAAGAAGGGGGACTTGAAAAGCGACCCATCTCCCCTTAAACACCCTAAAATCGTCCATTAAAAGGCAAATTGAACACTGATAGCATTGGGCTATAAATATGGCCATTACACCAACAGCTGCCAAAAATGTGTAATTTTGTTTAGCCTTTCACATGCATTTAAGGGGATGCTCCCTCGACCCACCTCCCTACCAACATGTAAAATATACCTCCAAGAATCTCCTTCGAAATAAGTGTGTACATTTTTTGGTAGAAAAATGTTCCAGCTGCAGACTTTATTAAAAGATGCATGGTAGGAAAGGTTTTAATATTGAAAATAAACAATGGAGCAAAAAGTCTTAGAATCGCCAAACTACTGGCGCGAACGTCTAAACAAATCAAGACTAATGGGGCTAAACATAAGGGAGAATGGGGCTATGAAGGAACACAAATACTCCTCTTAAACTTTTTAATTAGATGGCAATGTCCTACTACTGCCACATGATTAACTCGGCAGAAGGGCCTCGAACAATGAAAGGGTTACACACAATTGCAAATTGACCCTCTAGCTGTGATAAGTCTTCCTAAGATGGATAAACTCGTCTGGAAATATACACCCAAATAAAGCATATGTTGGTGTTATCTGATTAAATGAGTGTACCACTTCTGTACCAGGGATGTATTATCATTATCTTCAGGCTACCACTAAACAATATTACTAATCTTCCAGAGGATCCATAGGAAGCAAAGATTCAAAACATATCTCAACTAGCCCTACTGAATATAACCTTGCAATGAAATCCCCCATTTATTTAAGAAAGGCTTCATCGTATAGCAATGGTGAAGCCTTTCAATATACCATGATTTTTTCTTATATGTATTTTGGTTATAATTCGACAGTTTATTTAGATTAAGGAGGATCTGTCGGACCCTAAATATTATTTGACATAGTTTTATCCCATTGATTTGTCAGAGGTCATAATTTATACACAATTGTCTAATGCACGTAATAATACAATGTAAAAAAACAAGCGTTGCAAGACAACGAAGGCCTCCATCTAACACAGTCAATCACCTAGCCCCTCCAAACCCTGCTTGCTTCCTCTCCTTCCTCTCTCCTGGCCATTCATTCGGCTGATCCAGTCCAGCAAGCAGAAGAAGGACAAGACTGATACGATCAATAATAAGCCTCCCGCCTGGTCCCAACATATGCACAAATACCATCTTACTAAAGGGTTGAGCCTCCTTTGTAGTTGTTATAGTTTGACGCGTTCTTGTTCATAGTTTTGTTTCTGTTTTTAGCCCACAAACTTGTTCGTGAGACAACCTCTACAATCTGTTATCCCTGCCACATTTCTACCATCCTCTCTCTCTCTTACATTGATCAAAGGTGTTTGGTATGAACTCCTTTCGCTTCAAATAGCTTGGCAGTGATCTTTCTTTAATGTACTGTTGTATAATATATATGTTAAAGACATATGTGTTTGGCTGCACAGTGTGTTCAAGTTTGCAAATGACTGAACTTAGAGTAAGCATGAGCAATCTTAAATATTTGAAATCATTAAACATAGATTTTAACAAAGAGGATCAATGATCTGTGTCATAGTAGCTATTAGTAGGCACCAAAATCGTAGTGCAAAGTGATGCAGCTAGCCAAAGTAAGTCCAAAGTCAGCCTAAACACTACTGACGAGGAATCAGAAATAACAGAATTGGAAAAGGATTTGGGTGCCTGATTTATAGTGACCTAATTTTATTCAAAGAGTACAATGACGTAAAACAAATCCGGAAGACAGTTTATATATAAGAAAAAGGATGTAGGCTAGTTCTTAAACTCTACATTGCTTATTATAGCCACTTTTATATATGTGATTTTTTATATATTACAATCTGGAAATATGAGTTATAAAGAAAGTGTCTTTAAACCAGATAATTGAACAAAGTCGCTGTGGAACATCTGACTAAAATGTCAGGACCACTGACGTTTGACCTCGATGCTGTGATCCTAGCTGAGACGCTTGCGATTTTCACATAAGTTCGTGAAGTTCTGAGAGAACAGAATCTGAGACCCTGGACTTAAAGGCTTCTTAAACAAAGACTAACGGTGCCATGTTCAAATCCTGATGTTCCAAGGAAAGATATTAATTGGATAGAATATGTGCTGAACTTAGCTTCAACACATGACCACAACACTATAACAACTCCTTTCTAGTTTATATTACATTAGCCTTTTAAGAAGATTCCCATTCTCAAAATATGTTGTGTCAGTCAAAAATTAGTAAGTAAAAAGGTCAACAGCCGGTGTGAGAGTGAGTGTAATCCTAGATGAGACAGTAGTGACGCAGGCTAGGGAACCCAAAGTGCACCAAGCTCAACTGAAACAGGCCAGGTCAGATGGTGCATGTAAAGTAAGACCATTGATGTATAGTAATTTTGAGGATGAGGACATGGAAACTCAAGTGCATACAGAGGGTAAGTTGGAGGGAATTTGGGTTATGTTTTATAGAGGAAGAGTGAGCTAAGAAATAAGAAGTAAAACAAGGGATAACAAAGACCCTAGACTTTACCAAGTTGTGCTACTGTTTTAGTCAAGACAAACAACGACTAAGGGAGTCAGACTGCGTCAAGCAAGTTGCAAAATCCGTCATCTGGAATAAGACTTCTAGAATTCATCATGTTGAACGATCGAATCTGCACCTTATATTAAGCCTATGTTTGAGGGGAGAGTTGGAATATGAACACAAATTTGTTTAATTTAATTGTTAAATGCAGCAGAGCAATCATTTAATTTAACCATGTGGCAAAAACATATACATTTTGGCTTGGCATTGGAATCCATAACAGTGATGGGTTGGCCTCAATGGGTATCGTCTTGCCCTATTACAGTATATGTGGCAACAAAGTCATATTGCTTTGTTGATATCTATAAGGGAGACTCAAGACCTACTCTTTACATAGATCACAAGCACCAACTTCGCCTATTTGGGGAGTCAGGCCTCCATGAAATTAACCCTGCTGACACAGTAGTTTGGTCCATAAAAACCCTGATTAGAGAAGACCTCTGCTACGTTTCACATAAATGAGTCAAGTTGATAAATCTTCTGAAGATCACTGTCTTTCTGAATCTTTTCCGTTGAAGGCTGTGGTATTGTTTTTGTTTTAATAGCAGCCTACTAAAGACCATTAGGTTTGTTGTTGCTTGTCTTCCTTTGTAAGAGTTACACGAGATGATGTGAGTGGCAGTGGCCTCATCCGGAGAGATCCCTGTGAGTGGAGTCTGTGTTTGAGTGCAGCTATGAACCAACATAGTGTGATCCCATTTTGATGAATTTATTGCATGAGCAGCATACAACCACGGCTGGAAGTTAGATCTGAAGTGATTCACCACTAGCATAAGTAAACTTTTTAATATACACATTTTGTTTTAACTCGTCAGCTGCGACAGACATATTTTTTAAACGGGCGCCGGTGCAAAACTTTTAGCTTCAAATCTGACAAAGTTGTTTATAATTATACTTTTGTCTATGTGAGGGAAGAAGACAAAAGGCAGGACTGCCTGTGGCAAGTGCCTCCCCCAGAGTTGAAAGAGTGACAGAGCCAAAATCATGGGACGTTCAAGCCAAAATGCCTGGACACAGTTTGAAGCAATTTTTTTTTTTTTTTTTTTTTCTATGTGATTGAGGGAGGCAAAAGGCATAACTGCCTATAGCGAGTGCCTCCCCCATAGTTGAAAGAGTGACAGGGCCAAAATCAAGGGACGTTCGAGCCAAAATGCCTGGACACACAGAGTTTGAAGCAATTTAAGTCATAGGAAGAGGGAAAGACTGATTCTGGGAGAGAGTTCCAGAGCTCAGCTGTTGAGTAGAAGAAAGTTTGAGAGTAACTTTTCACTCTTGGGTTGGAGAGTTGAACAGACTAGGGGTGGGATTGAGTTGCAAGACGGGTACCACGTGCCCTACGTAAAGGAGGTGGTATGCACTGGGATAGCTCTGAGGAACACTGATTATTATAGTAGCGATAGAATAGCGAGAGAGATGCAACATTGCGGCGGAGAGAGAGAGATTGCAGAGAGTTGGTGAGTGGACGGGAGTTAATGATACGAAAGGCCTTCCTTTCAACTTTGTCTAGGATAGCGGTGTGAGAGGAACCTCCCCACACATGTGAACAATACTCAATACAAGGGCGCACTATGCCCCTGTACAGAGCAAGAAGCTGTGCAGGGGAAAAGAACCCCCTAAGGCGGTTGAGCACACCCAGCTTCTGGGACGCTGCCTTAGCAAGACTGGTAATATGGTCCTTCCAAATGAGAGCAGAAGAAAAAGAGACACCAAGAATATTGAGAGCAGACGAAGGGTTGATTTTTGTATTGCTGAAGAATAAGGGATAGTCCGCTGGGAGATCCTGACGGGTAGATAGATGGAGAAATTGGGTTTTGGAAGCATTAAAGTTAACAAGGTTTTCTCTGCCCCAATTGGAAATAGTATTTAGATCAGAATTTAAGAGTTCTATGGCTTCATTACGTTTGTCGTTGAGGGATTGCTGGCTGGGGCGTTCTGAAAAACTAATGGAGTAGTGTAAGGTTGAGTCGTCTGCGTATGAATGGATGGGAATTAAGGTACAGTTAAGGAGATCATTTATAAAAATTAGAAAGAGAATAGGAGATAGGACAGAGCCCTGAGGAACACCGGAGTTTATAGGGTGAGGAAGTGAACAATGGCCGTCCACAACCGCGGCTATGGAACGGCCGGAAAGGAAATTAGAGACAAAGGCACAGATGGAGGGATAGAAACCGAAGGAGGGTAGTTTAGAAATTAAAGATTTATGCCAGACTCTATCGAAGGCTTTCGATATGTCTAGTGCAATAGAAAAAGTCTCACCGAAGTCCCGAAAGGAGGATGACCAAGAGTTAGTAAGATATGAAAGAAGATCACCAGTAGAGCGACCTTAAGTCATAGGAAGAGAGCAAGATTAATTCTGGGAGACAGTTCCAGAGCTCAGCTGCTGAATAGAAGAAAGATTGAGAATAAAGTTTCACTCTAGGGTCGGAGAGTTGCACAGAGTATGGGTGGGATTGTGTTGCAAGACGGGTGCTGCATGCTCTACACAGAGGGGGTGGTATACACTGGTAGAGCTCTGATGAACACTGACCATTGAAAGTAACAAGGTTTTCTCTGCCCCAATTAGAGACACTAGAAAAATCAGAAGATAGGTGCTTTATGGCCTTACGTGAACTTTGGAGTTCCTGCTGTGAATGATTTTGTGGAAGGCTAGTTGAATAGTGTATTGTAGAGTCGTCAGCTTATGAGTGCATGGGGCTAGAGGTGCAGTTGAGAAGGTCGATAATGAATAATGGGAAGAGCATTGGAGGAACACCGAAGTTGATAGCTATATATAAAACAATATTACTGTTCCATATTACAATAATCAGTGTTCCTCAGAGCTCTCTCAGTATTTACCACCCCCTCTACGTAAACCACGTAGCACCTGTCTTGCAACACAATTCCACGTCACTCTTTCCCTCTACCTATGACTTAATTTACTTCAAACTCTGTGTGTCCAGGCATTTTGGCTCAAACATCCCTTTATTTTGGCCCTGTCACTCTTTCAACTCTGGGGGAGGCAGTCGCTATAAGCAGTTCTGCCTTTTGTCTCACCCTACTCAAATAGAAAATAAATACAAACAAAAATATGCATATATATTACTTGTATAATGCACATGTGAACATGGAAGAGCCAGAAAATAGGTGTAAAGACGAAATATCTAGTGAAAACCGCATATTTGTGATGGAAGTGGAGGGAGGGAGAATAGGTCCACCCTCTCGGATATATCTCGAGACACTGGCGAGACAGGGCCATCTCCTTTGCATATAGGAAGGTGGAGGGAGTTAGGAAGATTACTAATCGTGTTTGAGGCGGGAGGGAGGATTTATAGGGAGTGGGGGAGGGATACTATAGGATAAATGAGTGGGGCAGGGAGGAGTGGAAGGAGAAAGGGAGGGAAGGAGAGGGAGGGAGAAAGGGTAACACACATGTAAGGGGAGGAAACGAGATGGTTGTAGGGATACATGCCACCTAATCACATATTGCTTCCATTTCACTGGGACTGGGGTGATTTTCTTTTGTTTTTTTATATCTACCGGAAGGAGCGTCGCAATTGCCCAGTAAAACCTTCCTAAAGGAGTGTCACAGCCCTTGTGTTAACAGGATACACTTATTCAATAATTGCAAATTCAGTAGTACCTCAGTAGAACATTTTAAACAGAGAAAAGCTAGAATAAATTTGACAATTAATATATCTGGAATATATGTGCCTCAAGATCTGCTCTCTCTCTCTCTCTCTCTCTCTCTCTCTCTCTCTCTCTCTCTCTCGCTCTCTCTCTCTCTCTCAGGAAACCACCGTCATATTGCCCACTCACTCCACAATGAGACTGCTTCATCATATAATGGTCGTCTTTAGGAAGTATCTTCCCAAGTCCATTACACTATCTACCATATTGGATAACTCACCTCGTAGCCGTTTCAGTATGTGGGCATAATTTTTAATGTATTATAGGTAACACTAGACGATTATATTCAGGATATGAAGGACTTATTTGGAATCAAGAAGGTGCAGAACAACGTCATTTAATCCTTTGACTCTAATTATCCTTGGGAAGCGGATTAAGATTGGCTAATAATGACCAGAATAAATTCATGCTGAAGTGTTTATACCGTCCCATACAAAACGCATTATTAGTAAAGCAATGCAATTACTTTCTCTAGCTGAATAATGTTGATATAGTCACGATACTAAGTCTGTTTTTGTCTATGTGGATGAGGGAGACAAAAGGCAAAACTGCCTATGACGAGTGCCTCCCCCAGAGTTGAAAGAGTGAGAAGGCAAAATCAAGGAATGTTAGAGCCAAAATTCCTGGACACACAGTTTGAAACATTTAAGTCATAGGTTGGGGAAAAGATGGATTCAGAGAAAGAGTTCCAGAGCTCAGTTGTTGAATAGAAGAAAGATTGGGAATATCGTTCCACTCTGGTAGAAGACTTGCACAGTATAGGGGTGGGCTTGTGTTGCAAGACGGGTGCTACGTGAGCTACCTTACTCAGCTGACAAAATTATGGATTTTCATAACATTGAAACTAGTCAAGCATCAGTCGGTAATTAGTTCATGATTTTAAATGTTGAATGAAGTTTGAAAATCCGTGAACTAAATTTGAAATATATTCATATCATTGATTTCGGTTTAGTTCAAAAGTGATTTGTCAGTTATATCAACTCTGCATAAGCATAGTGGTATTGCACACAAAGAACTCGCCTGTATATTGTGCACCATGGTGTATATTGTGCACCATGGTGTATTTCAAAACTAAATATCGCAAAGTTGGGTATCCAGTGTTTTGTTTTTTAAATACGAAAACTTTATATCTACTTATTTGTTTTTGTATTTGTATAATTTCATAACACGACTGTGAGTATATATATTCGGTTCAGCAGATGGCATCAAGCACCTGTTTGAATTATATCATTATACATTGGAGTCACTGGTGTCATTAGCATAACTTTTAAGAACATAACATAAGAACATAAGAAAATGGGAGTCTGCAAAAAGACGATCGGCCCATACAAGGCAGATCCCTGTTACACCCAACCCCAATTACAAGGCCCAATTATAGACCCATCTCACTAATACCTTGGGTACTGACCCCACCAAAACGGTCAGAGATTAACACAAGATTACGGGGGTCTGCTGAGCGCCGATTGGCCCACACCTGGTAGATCCCCCTCACACCCAACCCATCTTGTCCATATGCCTATCTAATTTTATCTTAAAGCTCCCTATCGTTCTTGATCCCACTATATCACTTGGTAGCCTATTCCACCCATCTACAACTCTGTTACCAAACCAATATTTGCCTATATCTTTTCTGAAACGAAATTTATCTAATTTGAAACCATTTGTACGAGTTATTTCGCTATCACTGAGCTTTAGTACATTTTTCATGTCTCCTTTATTAATTCCACTAACCCACTTGCATACCTCTATCATGTCACCTCTAACTCTGCGTCTCTCTAACGAATGTAAGCCTAATTTCTTCAACCTTTCTTCATACGGAAGATTTCTAATATTATGGATAATTTTTTTCATTCTACGTTGTACTCTCTCCAATGAATCTATGTCCATTCTGTAATAAGGACACCAAAATTGAACAGCATAATCCATATGGGGTCTCACTAATGACAAGTAAAGTTTTAAGATAACATCAGCAGTTCTGTTACTCACACTCCTAGATATGAACCCGAGAATCCTGTTTGCCTTGTTACGAACTCTTATACATTGTTTTCTAGGCTTCAAATCATTGCTAACAAACACACCTAGATCTTTCTCACAGTCTGAGTTTTCTAATTCCATATTAGCTAGTTTATATTTAAAATTTGTATGCATCTTTCCTATCTTTAATACCTTGCATTTGTCAATGTTAAACTTCATCTGCCATTTTACTGACCATTCGTGTAAGGTACCTAGATCCCTTTGCAGACACTCTATATCTCTAACTGAATCAATTTTTCTCCCCATTTTGGTATCGTCTGCAAATTTACTTATCCTACTAGTTATACCTAAATCAAGGTCATTTATGTATATAATAAACAACAGAGGACCTAATACAGATCCCTGGGGGACACCACTCTTGAATGATCCCCATTCTGACTTAGTACCATTTATGCTGACTCTGCTTCCTACCTATTAGCCATGACCTAATCCATCCTAACAACGCCCCACCTATTCCATGTGCCTCAACCTTTCTCATCAATCTCTCATGAGATGTACACTTGTATACAGCATTTCCTTAACCATAATAAACTTAAAACCACTACTGGTAGAGGATAATATGTAGTTCGATCTTCAGATATATCTTCTTCATGATCACAAGTAAATTTGTACCCCATCGTCAAGTAATTACGGCGCACGCCAAAATGGCGTCCATCGAAAAAAGACGGTCAATCACTGTCACTATAGGGTCTCTAGCTTTTAAGGGCCTGTCACACATTCACGATCTTAATACCTATTATCACCAAACAAATGACCATAGGCATTCGTGAACTTGGTCTGAGGTAATTCCAAGAAGCCGTGGATGACTCGATGTAGACCGAGATGCGGCGTGAGGGCAGAACAAAAGCTCAAGCATGGTTTAAATTTTCACAGACGATCGGCAAGCTCAAAATATGTGCCGGAAATCCTGGCTGGCCTGCAGTTGTGTCTGTAATATGTTGTGTGAAGGCACAGGCAACTGCAGATATGACTGGGGCAATCAGGTGAATTCTGCTCTTGAATTTGGCATCGAGTCAGCCACCGGCATGCTGGAGTCAATTATGGCAGCAATCGTAAGCGCGAGAGGGAGTGAGAAAACTTTACCTTAGGGTTAAGCGCCCCATTAATTACTATTTCCATTCACCTATGTACAGCCTCCGATAGTGCAGTTGGAATTATTGTACATGCTAAGATTGGTATGCAGGGTTCGAAAATGCATAATAAATCGTAGGCTTGTGCAGCATTTTTTAACTGTCTTCGTGGTGCAATGCATAATAAGTGTGTTTATTTTCGGTGTGAGCGTCCTGGGTTCGAATCCCCGGACTGCCACATGTGTTTGTTAATTTCATTAATCGAGTTTAGGAGTAAAGTTGCTCAGTGGAGAGAACATAATAATTAATTCTGGTTCAGTAGTAGCTTATCGAGAGGCCTTCCCTAGGGTTAAGCGCCCCATTAATTACTATTTCCATTCACCTATGCATAGCCTCCGATAGTGCATTTGAAATTATTGTACATGCTAAGATTGGTATGCAGGATTCGAAACTGCATAATAAATCGTAGACTTGTGCAGCATTCTTTGACTGTCTTCGTGGTGCAATGCATAAGTGTGTTGATTTTCGGTGTGAGCGTCCTGGGTTCGAATCCCCGGACTGCCACATGTGTTTGTGAATTGCATTAATCGAGTTTAGGAGTAAAGTTGGTTAGTGGAGAGAACATAATCATTAATTCTGGTTCAGTAGTAGTTTATCGAGAGGCCTTCCCAAGGGTTAAGTGCCCCATTAATTACTATTTCCATTCACCTATGCATAGGCTCCGATAGTGCAGTTGGAATGAGTGTACATGCTAAGATTAGTATGCAGGATTCGAAACTGCATAATAAATTGTAGGCTTGTGCAGCATTCTTTAACTGTCTTTGTGGTGCAATGCATAAGTGTGTTGATTTTCGGTGTGAGCGTCCTGGGTTCGCATCCCCGGACTGCCACATGTGTTTGTTAATTTCATTAATCGAGTTTAGGAGTAAAGTTGGTTAGTGGAGAGAACATAATAATATTTAACCCTATTAGTATGGGGATGTCCTTTTAATTTTATTCTAGCTAGATCTAGATGATTTTATGTAATTTATGAAGACTCTTTGGTACTTAAAGCGGGAATTATGTTAGTTTGAAGCTTTTAAAATCCTAGAGGTCTTTCCTACCCTGAATATAATCTTGAAATATTAGCCAGCATAACATAAATAAGACGTCACACGCACTAAATATAACACTCAACATCTCTCTCTCTCTCTCTATCTCTCACACACACACACTCTCACTTTCGTAGTTCATGTCTCCCCTTCTCCTCGACTTTGTAATTCCCAGTTCTTCTAATTAGACGGGCTTTTGTCCCTTTGCGTCACATTCCTTACCCCGCTTCCTTCATTTCCTTTTTCTTTATGCACTGAATTTTTCTCTTCACTTTTACCAGTTTTCGTTTACTATGTTTCTTTTGCCTTTTCCATCTTTATCAATCAATGTGTTACCAGCTGACTCCTCAATTCCCGAGGGGGTGGTCACGTATGAATCGCCGCCATGTTCTTCTGGCATCCCTCAGCTGGCGTTCCTCCTCCCACCCCAAACCACTTTCAACTGTATACCTCTCAACTCCATCCATCCATCTCATACTCGGTCTACCTCTCCCTACCTGGCCTTCCACCTCACTCGTATACACACTTTTAGTTATTCTCTCACTTGCCATACGCTCCATATGACTGAACCACCTCAATGTGTTTCTCTACACATTCTCCAGCACATCTACAGTATATTCACACCATATCATTCTCCTACTTTCTAATTTGTCTGTCTATGTCACCAATTGACCCCTTACGCACTTATCAAATAACTCAGTTCGACCCCTCTCACTCTTAATATCTGTCTCTCCAACAACATCCATGCTTCACTCATGTACGTCAGTGTCGTGATGACCACCTTATCATGTAATGACTTACTTACTCTCATGCTCTCCTCCCTATTCCTAGTCACTGGAAAGAGCGTGGCTACAACTCTCCTCCCCTGTTGCACCCTGTCTTGCACTTTATCTTCCAAACTTCCATCTTTACTCATCACACTGCCCAAGTTCTTAAATGACCTGACGTATGCTATTGCCTGGCCATTTAACCTTAAATGACCTGACGTATGCTATTGCCTGGCCATTTAACCTTATTTAATACTCTGTGACCTCATTCCTCTCAAGAACCATAACCCTACTTTTTAATAATCTAACTAATTAATTTCACTCCCAACACCAAACACCTCCCAGTTAAGCATATGATCCTCACAGGGTTCGAACCTGGGTTACCACATACATATCTTAAACACTAACCATTACACCATCAAGATAGTTACAGGTTAAGTGACTACGATTTTATATCCATTTGTCGAATACTGGATATCAATCAAATCATGTACTCAGTCCCAACTGCACACTGAATAGCTTAATATTCAATTGAAAGGAAAATATAATTTATGGGGCGCATATCTCTAAGGACCGACCTCGCTATAAAATGTCTCTGAACCTACTGTATATGAATGATGTATTAATTTCACTCACAACACCATACCCCCCCCCCCCCCCCTCAATGAAATAAATGAAAGCATGTGATTGTTCCGGGATTCGTACCTGGGTTACCAAATACAGATCTTAACTCATGCAGTACCGGCGACATCCTTTTCATTTTATTCGGGCAACTATTAAGCAATTGTATTCAGCATAGGAAGGACGTCTACTAATGAAAAGGCTACAAACTATCATCATTATTTCTTTTAGCTTCCATATATCCTTCTTAAGCTTCATAAAATGGTCTAAATGTAGCTGACATCAAATAAAAAAATTCGTCGCCGGTACAGCAGGGTTTAAACACTAACCATTACACCATCAAGGCAGTTACAGGTTAAGTACATGACTACGATGGTATATCCATTTATCGAATACTGGATGTTAATTGAATCATTTATTCAGACCCAACTGCACACTGAATAGCGTAATGTTAAAGTGAAATGAAAGAACAATTTATTGGACATAGATCTCTAAGGACCGACCTCGCTATGAAATGTTCCTGAACGTATAGGAATAATCAAATATATTAATTTCACTCCCATCACCAAACACCTCCCATTGAAATTAATGAGAGCATTTGATCCTCCCGGGATTCGAACCTGGGTTACCACATACATATCTTAATCACTCTAACCATTACACCATCAAGACAGTTAAACGGTAAGTACTGTATATGACTACGATTTTATTTCCATTTATCGAATACTGGATATCAATCTACCTTCAACTTTTCTTTTTTGCACACAGTGCCAAACATATTCAACAAACACTGCAACTCCCACTCAATATCACTCAATAGTACGGTTTCAACAACAACCAGCAGCACAGGAAATTTCCACTCACTTCCTTCCCGTTCCAGGGTTACTCCAACATCCAATGCACTTGCTTGTTCTCCTTTCTCAACTCCATCCATGTATATAAAAACAACCATGGGAATAGCACACACCCCTGCTATAATTCATCGTTCAAATCAAACAGCTCACTCTCTAAATCTATATGGACTGTTGCCCTTGCACTCTCCTACATGTGCCTCACTACTTCCAGCAACTTGCCATCTATCCATAATATTATATTCTCAGTGCTATCCATAGACCTTTCCTATCCCTTTGGTCATAAGTTTTCTCCAAGTCCATGAAGGCAGTGTATAACTTCTGTACCTCCTCCAGATGCTTCTCCACAATACTGTACACCTCAAGGAGAAGATCTAATCTACACATCCTTCCTAAACCCAGCATGCTCCTCACCATCCCATTGCTCTGTCATCTCTCTAACTCACTATATCACTATCTTACAGTGTATAATCCCTACAATGCTGAGGACGCATATCCACCTGTAGTTACCACACTCTCTTTGTTCCTATTTTCCCTTATACTGGGTGACTATTATATCTGGTTTCCATTCTACTGGCACTTTTCCCATCTCCCATGATAATCTACACAGTTTTCAGATCCATTCAATCACTACCTTACCTTCATACGTCAGCATCTCCCCACATATTCTATCTATCCCTGATGCTATACCCATCTTCAACCTCTTCAAATCCCCACACAGTCATGGCAGCCTGATCCCCTCCCTCTCCTCTACTTACACCGTTCCGCTTCTTCGTGTTCCCGTTATTCTCCCTCTCATTCTGCATCCAACTAGGTTTGTATTTCTTTCATCCTCTATGGTTAGCAATTAATTGAAATGTTCTCTCCATCTCACACAAACTCTTGCTTCTCCACCTGCACTTCCCCATTTATATCTTTCACATTCATACTACTTCCTTTATCACCCACCCGAACTTTCTTGACCTCCTTCCAAATCAGTTGCTTTAAGGGAGCCCACCTCGCTTTTTGTTATCTTTCTCTCCCTCTCTTTGGCTTGTATCCATTCGGCCCCATTCAGCCTAGTGTTTTAAGACGTTTACCCCCATCTAGGTGACAATATTTTCCTGGCGAGCGGTAGCGAGCATAGGCTATATGTATAATTTTGTTTTGACAGCAAGCTAAATGTGTACATTCTTCGCTAGAAAAATGTCTCCGGCGAAGCCGGATTTCTTCATACAATGCTGGCTCGCTAACGCTCGCCAGGAAGAAATCGACACCTGGATGGGGATAAACGTCTTAAAGCAGTTGGCTGAATAGGCCCGAATGGATACAAGCCAGGGAAAGAGAAAAAGAGAGAAAAGGAGAGAAAGATAAACAAAAAAAACGGTGAACCCCTTAACTCCCTCAACTTCCTTCCAAATTCATCACCCACTCTTATCTTACTCTCCCTCACTAATTCATCACCCACTTTTATCTTACTCTCCCTCACTAATTCATCACCCACTCTTATCTTACTCTCCCTCACTAATCTCTTCATCACTCTCTTGATTTCAACATAACTTTATCTTTGTTGCCTATCAAATTATTATGCCTTCTACTGCCCAACCACTTCCTATGCGTTTTATTTGTTTCTTCAATGGCTTGTTCACCTCCTTAGTCGACCATGCTTCTCCTTTCAATCCTCCACCCTCTTCTCATAACCCCAGATTCCTTCTCACATGCTGCACATATCTTCTCATAACCCCACATTCCTTCGCACATGCTGCACATATCTTCTCATAACCCCACATGCCTTCTCACATGCTGCACATCTCTTCTCATAACCCCACATTCCTTCGCACATGCTGCACATATCTTCTCATAACCCCACATGCCTTCTCACATGCTGCACATATCTTCTCATAACCCCACATGCCTTCGCACATGCTGCACATATCTTTCCCTAAAACACTTGGCTCACCTCTTCATCTTCTTTCATTTTCTCCGAGTCAAACCTACTTAGTTGTCTTTCTACTTCTCTCTTAAGCTCCTTATATCCCATCTCCTGTAACTTTTCCACCCTCATCATCACTCCTCTTCCCTCATGCCTTACTCTGCTTCTCCTCATCCATTTCTTTTGCACTCATATATTGGCTACTACCACATCAGACATAGCTCTTCCATCTAACACCTTATTCGAAGATCTATACACACATAACAAATTAATCACGGCTATTCGCTCCTCCGCCACTCCCTCCCTTCTCCAATCCACTCCCCATGCGTATGTGTGGATCATTCTGTGCTAGAAGATGTTGGCAGCCTTTGCCTCCTTCCCACATATATGTCCACAAGTGCACTACCATTTCCATCCACCTCAGATTCTACACCCCACCCTCCCACCATCTCATCTACTTTCCTATCACACATATTTGCATTCATATCTCCAATTAAGAATTCTCTCTCACTCTTTCCAAACCTATCCAGGCACGCCTCAACACTTATCTAAAACTCTCCTTTCATTCTATTTTATGTTGGTGCATAAACACACACACAATCACCCACGTCTGCATTCACATTTTCATTTTTACCCACATAATCCCTGCACACACACATTCATACCCTCTAACACATAGTTTACACATATTATGTATAAACAGACATATACCTTCCTTTGCTCTCTCATTCGCACTCACTCCTGCATATACACCCTTCCCACACTCCGATTCTTTAATATATGTTTTCTTCCATATATTTTCAATTAGTCCACATACATCCAGTTTGACGTTTTCTAACACTCTCATAACCTCTCTCTCTCTCTCTCGTTTGTGTCATTATTCATGCCTCTTATATTCCAGGTCGTAAGCCGAAAAAGTCTCCAGTTGGTCCATTGGTGACTGAGGCTTAACGTTTGATGTTCTTCTGTGCCTTTTTCCGGGCAAGACTCACAGGCTCAACCACCCAGCCTCTTAAGTCGCCTTTTATGACACACAGTAGTTTATACTCTTGAGTGAAGCAGGATTCAATTGAGGTTTTGTTGATGGAACGCGGCAGCACTTGAATTAAGGCACGATATTGAAACATGCTCCAAAACTGAAGCAGTATATGAACATTGGGTGACAAATAGGACGAAATGACATTTCTCAAGACCAAACATCGCAACAAACTCGCACCTCACATCACATCATTACTCCTTGCTCCTAATCCTTCCTTATCGTAGAGGTAGTGGCAGCGTTCAAGGATCGTCCCTCATCCTCAAAGATATCCTATATCCTATGTAATTATACAAGAAAGGAGGAGGGGGACGCAAAACAGCCACAACGCACTCTGCAAACAACGGAGGAGGAGAGAATAGGTGTGCGGGTTTACCTCTCCCGCATTGCGCTCTTACTCCCGACTTTGCTTATTTGACTATATTCTTTACAAAAAACTTACTCTACACCTAATTTATGTGTCTTAATTATGTACAGCTGCTTTGTGCTTCAAAACTATGCATATGTGGTGCAAAATTATCGGTATTTATGGAGATATATGGGAGATATTATAAAAATCCTCCACCTTCCTCCACCCTCTTACTTGATTGACCACAAGCGCCAACCATGCAACTTCTGTTCACAACCACACCAATACCGCATCATTGATGTACAAAACAAATATGCACGTGATGAATGAGGGTATGTAATTGCAACACGTTGATGTACTTTTCGTCCCGATTTGCGAAAGTCATATTTTTGACGGGAGTGCCACACAAGGGACCGGATAGGTCCATTTGTGAACCCCTTCACACATTTGATAGGTTAATACAAATTTTAAAGTAATCTCAATACCTTCCACGCTGATGAATGCATGTATAACGCGGTGGTATTGTAATCCTCTTGTATGGACAGTTTTGGACAGAAATAATTGAACACTCGCTCATAATAAAGACGAAACAGTGAATATCGTCAGGTGAAACACAATGATCCAATCCATATAGCTTCATCATTATATTCAGTAAACAGTGTCAATGTGACATAGTGGCGGCTCCTATAATATTGTACAGACGTTCTTGACAGGAATTGTACAGTCCTAGTCATAAACACCTAATCATAAACAAATAGAAGGTACAGCATTAACTGGCGTATCATATCATATAGTGGTTTAAGCAACACATAATTATAGGACGCCAGTCTATTATAGTTGCGCTTTCAACAAATTTCTAGATTTTTTTTTTTTTTTTATATCCATCTTTTTCTATAATATTTAAATTGAGATGTTTTCTAATACATACTTAATTATAATGCACTGCACTTCATCAGTTTTTAATTCTTACATTTTGATTATCTGTAATAATTTTAATAGACCTCACAGATGTTCTAATAATACCAGGAGAGTGGCTGAAGGCATGTTCTCCGTAATTTGCCATATTGTATTAATTAATAGACATTTCGCTTACACTTAGGTATCATATGGTGAACTAATGGCACACGAAGTCAACTATACAGTGGTAGGCAGTAAACTACTTAATCAAAGCATCGAGGAAGTTATGTTACGGGGAGTTATGGAATATTTCACATTACAGGCCACTCTATGTTCAAATGTATTTAAAATGTCTACTCGGTAAATAACCGTAATTAGCTTTTCTCTTTATTTGTTCCGTGTGGTCAAGTTCTTCAGACAGCGTGAAATGAAGTCTAATGTGGTGCTGATCTCTCTCTCTCTCTCTCTCTCTCTCTCTCTCTCTCTCTCTCTCTCTCTCTCTCTCTCTCTCTCTCTCTCTCTCTCGTATATATTTTTCTGTTTCGTCATTTGTCATTGTTTTGATATTCATGTTTGCAGGATGCAAACATGAATATCAAGACAATGACACAGGACGGAACATCTCTCCTTTTCCTATGGCGCTTCTTATAGTCTTGTTTGTTCTTCTCTAATGTAATGTAGGCTATACTGTATATGTCATTTGTTTCTGATTTTCATATATTTATGTTGTCTTTCTCTTTGTTACCATGTTTGTCTATATATTATTTTACACTTATCCTTGCATGAATATAATGTTTAAGTACCTATTTTCCATATGTAGTATTTTTGTTCCTACTACTAAATTGAATGATTTCGCCCTTTCCTCATATGTGTATATAAAGTACTCTATTATATTCTGCCTTCTATTCTTTTAAAACTTCTTATATTAACTAGTACTCTGATTTTGAGCTTTGTTTCTCCTCCTATATACGATTGTCTCTTCATATACAGGTGTATAACGCTACTTCCCATTCCAGCCATCACTTGTTTTTGTCTTTATTCCGTCCTGTCTGTCTTATACTTCTCGGTGTTTACTTTTCTCTTGCATGGTATCTCTTATGTCTCTCTTCCGATCTTGTCTTCAACTTGCATTCAAATTATAATTTTGCTATTTCTTTCCTTCAATACTTCTAGCTTATGTTTCCTCTCTGTATTTTTTATCCTCTCCTAATTCCTTTCGCCTCCTGCACTTTTCATTTTTTTTTTTTTTTTTTGGTGGTATAGCTCCCCTGATGGCATATGCTGCATACTAATCAATCACATTTGCATGAGTCTTCTTTTACGGCTTCGAAAAATATCTTCCCTTTCACGCTCCCACCTATCCAATTGTCTATCCTGTCTGTCTGTCTGACTGGTTCACAGATAATTTTTCGACCCGTCATGGTATAATAATTGAAATGCTTCTTATTTCCATTTCTCTTGTACTTCTACCCTTATGAACACTAAAAGGAAACAATATTGCTATAATAATTACCAAAACTAAGACTATGTTCCATATTTAAATAATATACAGTATATAATTTTCAGAACAGATTTAACATCTCAATTACGTAGCACCAAGCAGTTTTATATAATGAACTTTGGTTGTTTAATATTTGTTCATGTATGTATGTATTTATGTATGTATGTACGGTATGTATAATTATACTCAGGCACATACCCCATTGCTGAGGGTGGCCGACACGAGACAGACCCCTAAAAGAAACAACATTTAAAGTTCCTAATCTCAGGGTCCAGGCCACTTTCGTGTTCCCTCGCCCGCTTCTCAGTCTCGTCGAGTAGGAAAATTATACAAGGGAAGGAGGAGTCCTAGCCATCTGCCCTAATTGTTTTCAAGTAATTAGGTAAATATGTTCGCTTGACCTAATCATCACAAACTAGGCTGAACATTATCTTGGAAATGGTATATAGGTTTATATGTTTGACTGAGTGCATGCAAAGTCCTAGGTTGATTAATATTACAGTTTTCTAATTTGATTTGAACACATTGTATAATACCAACGCTAAAAAGTAAATGTCTACTCACGTTCTCTGAGTCACACACACAGTCAAGCACACTTATAAACGAGCACGTAGTGAATGTACATACACTCATTCGTATACGTATTTGTTCTCTACCATGAACACACACTCATGCACATAATAAGTACAATCACTCCTTGTAAGATACTGAAGAGGCGCTAATTGTCTCTTGGCAGTGTAAACTTATCCGTATGAACGTGCAGTCATTAATATTGAAGCTGAAAGACTAAGATTAGAACAGATACGAGGGCTTTGGTGTGTATAGGTTTATTTAAAATAGGTGTAGGAATGGTGGTTTCACTACATACAAACTAATAATAGGAGTGCATAAATAGTGAAGCCAAGGTTACATTGGTAAATTAATGCAAGCACACTAAATATATAGTATATACATCAAGGTAGAAGCGAGTCTTTGGTAAGAGGTTTATTTACAACAATCAAGTTACAAATTACAGAATAGAAACCGTAAGAAGTATGTGTGTTATTTTGAATGTAAATCAGGGCCGAGTATTGAATATGTATATATATATATACATTATATATATAATAGTCGGATGTTCGAAAGCAATAACAAAGCGAATTAAATATATTTCAGAGACTATTAACGGCTATTAGTTAATCATTCAATGACTTTAGGATAGCATGTGATGTTATTAGGTTTCTTTATCCCCTACTGTACCAGAGGGTATTACCATAAATTTACCCTCCAGTACCAGGCAATGTAATGTGGCCACCTGAAAAGTTGGAGGAATACTGACCCCGCTAGCCTGTTAGAGCTTGGATCTAAGCTGAGAAGTGTTGCCAATGTTTCACAGCAGTGCGTACAAGTCATGGTACCAGGTACCACTCGATACGGGCAGTTACAAGGACTGCATATTATGGACGAATGCTGGTGCTGACGAGTTACTTTTTTAGAGTCGGCCAACGTACGTCGCTGGGACAGTAGGTGTTAATATATAATAGGGACTCCAACAGACAGAGACAAATTAACACAAAGTAGTCAGGAAGTGAAGAAGTCCTTGTATGACAGTGTGGTAATCCCGACACTAACTTACGGAAGCGAAGCATGGACGTTCGGGAAGAAACTCAGACCAAGAGTGAAAGCGGTGGAAATGAGTTACTTGAGAAGTGTGTGCGGAGTTACATGGAGGGATAGACAGACGAATGAGGAAGTAAGAAGGAGGTGTGGTGTGGAGGTAGATGTGCTGGCAAGTGTGAAAAGGAACAACTTGAGATGGTTCGGCCATATGGAACGTATGGAAAGCGAGAGAATGACTAAGAGGGTGTACGAGAGCGAGGTGAAAGGACAGAGAGGGAGAGGTGCACCGAAGGAGTGGTGGAAGGATGGAGTGAAGAAGTATATGGATGAAAGCAGTGCTTGTTGGGAGGAGGGGCGTCGACTGACTGGGGACCTAGGTGCATGGGGGCGGTTTGTTCATGGCCACCCATTCGGGGATCACGGCGTCAGGCAATAGATAGATAGATAGATAGATAGTCAGGCGGAATGATGGAATATTTTTTACCATGTGTATCAGGGAGGACAAGGTCTCATTTTCTATTCATATTACTGTTGGTCATCTTGGCTAGGGACCTATGCTCGGTTTACATCCCTCAGTGATTGCTGAGATTGGTCATCGGTTTTGTGCCTGTGTAGGGGTTACCGAACACTGGTGGAAAGCAAGGGTTGCTGAACTCATGGTGGGCCTCACAGGGGTTTCCAAATTATGTTGCATCTCTCTAAGGATTTAGAAAATATCTGGGTAAAGAGAATGCTTGACCTGGGGAAAAAACTTAATAATACAAGTTCAAATAGAAACTTAGGTTTGGCTGAAGTTTTAGCGTAAGCTAAACAAATATAGGAATCTATGTTGTTAATTTCACTCCAACATCAAACACCTCCCCATGAAATTAATGAAAGCATGTCATCCAACTCGACAGGCTCATATTAAAATGGCTTCTTCCAAATGCTGACGAATTAAACAAAATACCATACTTGCCCTGGCATAGTATACATATAAAAGAAAAAATATGAAACACGAAAAATGAAAATGTAAAAGTTTAGGAAGTGAGTGTAGAACCAGGGTGAAAAATGAAAAACAAAATAGTTTGATCAGCGAACAAATGGCGGATGCTGGAGGAGGAAGATTAAGGGTAAGAAAATGTATACAGTGTATGTATGTATTTACTCAGGAAAATACCCGATAGTTGGGGGTGGCCGACTCGAGACAGATCCCGAACAGGGACAACACAACACAACACTCACACACATCTAGGTCGCCCAGGAGAAGACCCAGAGATCTTGACAATAACTCCTGTCAATAACCAGGGTATAGATGAGGAAAACAGCTGTGAAAAATACCCCTCCCCTTCCCTTCCCTCCCCTCCCCGCACATACACCTTTGGCCCCCTTTATGGGGTGATGGTTGTTCTTGCTGGTCCCCTCACTCCCTCATGCTTAGCCCCATTAATTTTCAGAATTTAAGACGTTCGGCCCATTAGCTTGATTGTTTTAAGACCTTTCGCCCCATTTCCTTGTTAATATTAAGACCTTTCGTGTCATATAGGTGCCAATATTTTACTAGCGAGCGATAGCGAGCCTCCTGAAGGAGGAGCTGGCCTTCGGACGGGACATTTTTCTAACGAAAAATTTACAAATTCATCTAGAATGGGGTTGTATATTTAAGCTTGATAGACGTCTAGGGACGAAACTTAAAAACATATTAATTAAATAATTAAATAGACCGATAAATGAACCCTCCTCCCCTTAACCCTAATATCAGCCCGCCCTCAACAAGCACCAATGACGATGCGTGGTTGACGAGAGAGAGAGAGAGAGAGAGAGAGAGAGAGAGAGAGAGAGAGAGAGAGAGAGAAGGCGGGAGGGGGCGAATGCAAAATATAAGCTCTATATGAAATTAGCGTTACACATAATTTCATACAAGATCTGTTTAACTCTTAACCGACGGGGATGTTTGTAACTTCTACTACCTGCCAGGCGGGCATATTTACCCTAAACGAGCTTCATTCCATGCTCTTTTTCATGCATAAACAAGAACCAGAGCGTAATACAATTATGTATCCGTGAAAGGGCGATAATAGAGCTTTCCAATGACACCTGAATCATCCTTGTACTACCACGGGTTATCCTGTAGCAATCGCGCAACGAGAGGTGAAAAACCCCAAAATACTGTATTTTCCCGAGTTTTTTCCTGGTCTCGCGAAGCCTTGGGTGTGGAATGTTGTGGTGGGGGGCTCAGTCGCGGCACTACGGCCGTGCCGAACGGTCAGTGCCCGCCTATCGTCCTCCCAACGCGTGGACTCTCTCTCAGAGCCGATACTGTGCTCAAAATCCCTTGCGACTTAAGTTGGGACCCGCGGATTAGTCCATGGTTCTCTCACCCGACTTAAGTCGAGAGCCGCGGCTTGAGTGTTGATCAGGAATATTCATATTTATTTTATTCTTGTCTATCTATCTATCTATCTATTGCCCGACGCCGTGATCCCCGAAGGGGTGGCCACGAACGAACCGCCCCCATCCACCCCTGTCCCCAGTCAGTCGACGCCCCTCCCCCCAACCACCACCGGCTTCGTTTATATACTTCATCACTCCATCCTTCCACCTCTCTTTCGGTCTACCTCTCTCTTTCTGTCCTTCCACCTCGCTCTCGTACACCCTCTTAGTCATTCTCTCGATTTCCATTCGTTCCATATGGCCGAACCATCTCAAGTTGTTCCTTATCACACTTTCTAGCACATCTACCTCCACACCACACCTCCTTCTTACTTCCTCATTAGTCTGTCTATCCCTCCATGTAACTCCGCACGCACTTCTTAAGTAATTCATTTCCACTGCTCTCACTCTTGGTCTGAGTCTCTCAACCAACGTCCATGCTTCGCTTTCGTAAGTCAGTGTCGGGATTACCACACTGTCATGAGGGACTTCTTCACTTCCATACTGACCACCCTATTTCTTGTTACTGCTTTCAGCGTTCCTACAACCCTCTTCCCCTGTTGTACCCTCTCCCGCACTTCTTCATCCATAGTCCCATCTTTACTCAACACACTGCCCAGATACTTAAGAGTTGACGATCTCCATAGCCTGACCGTTCAGCTTCACCTCACACTCTGACTTCACCCCTTTCGAAGACCATAGCCTTGCTCTTCCCTGCATTTACCTTCAAATTCCATTTTCCGCACACTGTTCCAAACTCATTTACCAGACCCTGCAACTCCCATTCATTATCACTCATCAGAACTGTATCATCCGCAAACAGCAGTATAGGTAGCTTCCACTCAATTCCATCCCTTTTCAGCGATACACCAACATCCACTGCTCTTGATAGTATTTCTTTCATGACTCCATCCATAAATACAGTAAACAACCACAGGGACATCACACACCCCTGTTTCAAACCAACATTCAGGTCGAAGAACTCGCTCTGCTCACTCTCCACACGTACTGCCGCCTTTGCACCCTCATACATGCTCTTCACTGCTTTCAGCAACTTGCCATCTACTCCGTATATTCTAAGTACTTTCCACAAACCTTCTCTATTCACTCTGGCATAGGCCTTCGCTCCAAGTCCATATTTTAGCGTCAGGCGAAAGCGATAAGGATATTCACTCTCATGCTAAAAATGATGACTATAATGCAAATGATAGTAGTGATGGTGCAACGGAAGATGGAAATGTCGTTAGAAACAAAGGTAAATTAGGTATAAAGAAAAGAAGTAAATTGAGAGTATATTACACAAACTGTAGGAGTCTATGTAACAAAATGAACGAACTTAGAGCCCTTGTTAGCAAAGAAAATATAGACATAATAGCGCTAACTGAAACGTGGATTAATACAGAAACCAGGCATTTTTTAGCAGAATTTGATATACCAGGATATAGTTTGTTTAAATATGATCGAACAAGTAAGAGGGGTGGCGGTATAGCAGTGTTTGTCAGGAGTACATTAAAAAGCTGTATTAAATCAGGTATTAGACTAAATAACGATAATGAAAGTGTTGGGGTAGAGGTTAACGAAGGTAGTGAGACCATAGTTATTGGAGTTATGTATAGACCGCCAAATATGAGTAGAAATGACGGAACGTCATTATGGGAGGAAATTAAAATGGCATCAAGGTTTAGCAATGTGTGCATTATGGGGGATTTTAATTTTCCGAATATAGATTGGCAGCATCAAATAGGAGACTCTGATTCTGAGGAGTTTATAGAGGTAGTACAAGATAGTTTTTATTTCAATTCATAGATACGCCGACTAGAGGTAATAATATTCTCGATTTAGTTTTCAGTAACAATGAACATATGGTAAATAATGTAGATATAGGGGACCACCTAGGAAATAGTGACCACAATTCTGTGTATTTTAATATACAATGGAAAGGTAATACCAGAGAGAATACAACATTAATACCTGACTTTAGAAAAGCCAATTATGGTGGGTTAAGAAGAGCCCTATTAGCTGACCCTATGGTCAAAAAATTAAGTCGATCCAGGTGTCCAAATGAGTGTACCCCTTCTCAGGCACCTGTCATCTTAAGTCAGGAAGAGACGTCAACCTTGGTAGATAAATTTTATCAAGTCAGTATTCAATGCACAAAATAAATACATCCCCAAAAGAAAATTTAGATCAACACAGAACCAACCCAAATGGATGAATAATAGACTATTAGATCTTCTAGGACAAAAGAGAGGAATATATAGAAAAATTAGAAAAGGCGAAATTCACCTACTTGCTTACTATCAGAATCTATCAAGACAGGTAAAAAAGGATATTAGGAAAGAAAAAAGAAATTATGAAATTAAGGTTGCCAATGACTCAAAAAATAATCCTAAAACTTTTTACCAACTATATAAATCCAAGGTTAGAGATGTAATTGGTCCCCTTAAAACTTCGATAGGAGAAATGACAGAAAATGATTTAGAAATGTGCAGTACATTAAATAGTCAATTTCTTTCCGTTTTCACTAATGAAAATTTGGCACAGTTTCCAGAAGTCCGTAAGGTATATAGCGATAGTATAGAAAATAGGTTAAGTACGGTTACTATAAGTAGAAATGATGTGCTTAAGGAAATTGACAGACTGAAACCTCATAGATCGCCTGGTCCTGATGAGGTATATGCTAGAGTATTAAAAGAATGTAGGGATGAGTTAAGTTACCCATTAACATTTTTATTTAACAAGTCATTGGAGACCGGTATAGTTCCAGAAGCTTGGAAGCTTGCAAACGTAGTTCCGATCTTCAAAAAAGGTGACAAATCAATAGCATCCAATTACCGTCCCATTAGTCTTACATCAATCATAGGAAAGCTACTAGAGTCAATTATTGCTAGTAAAATTAGAAACCACTTAGATACATTTAATTTAATAAATTCTTCTCAGCATGGATTCACTCAGGGACGTTCTTGCCTTACTAATTTGCTTAGTTTTTTCTCAGAGGTATATGAAGCAGTAGATAATGACAAGTCATATGATATAATATATTTAGATTTCAGTAAAGCTTTCGACAGAGTCCCCCATGAGAGATTGATGAGAAAGGTTGAGGCGCATGGAATAGGTGGGGCGTTGTTGGGATGGATTAGGTCATGGCTAATTGGTAGGAAGCAGAGAGTCAGCATAAATGGTACGAAGTCAGAATGGGGAGCAGTGAAAAGTGGTGTCCCCCAGGGATCTGTATTAGGTCCTCTGTTGTTTGTTATATACATAAATGACCTTGATTTAGGTATAACTAGTAGGATAAGTAAATTTGCAGACGATACCAAAATGGGGAGAACAATTGATTCAGATAGAGATATAGAGTGCCTCCAAAGGGATCTAGATACCTTACACGAATGGTCAGTAAATTGGCAGATGAAGTTTAACATTGACAAATGCAAGGTATTAAAGATAGGGAAGATGCATACAAATGTTAAATATAAACTAGCTAATGTGGAATTAGAAAACTCGAATTGTGAGAAAGATCTAGGTGTGTTTGTTAGCAATGATTTGAAGCCTAGACAACAGTGTATAAGCGTTCGAAACAAGGCAAACAGGATTCTCGGGTTCATCTTAAGGAGTGTGAGTAACAGAACTGCTGATGTTATCTTAAAACTGTACTTGTCATTAGTGAGACCCCATATGGATTATGCTGTTCAATTTTGGTGTCCTTATTACAGAATGGACATAGATTCATTGGAGAGAGTACAACGTAGAATGACAAAAATGATCCATAATATTAGAAATCTTCCGTATAAAGAAAGGTTGAAGAAATTAGGCTTACATTCGTTAGAAAGACGCAGAGTTAGAGGGGATATGATAGAGGTGTTCAAGTGGGTTAGTGGGATTAACAAAGGGGACATGACAAATGTACTAAAGCTCAGTGATAGCGAAAGAACTCGTACCAATGGTTTCAAATTAGATAAATTTCGTTTCAGAAAAGATATAGGCAAATATTGGTTTGGTAACAGAGTTGTAGATGGGTGGAATGGACTACCAAGTGCTATAGTGGGATTAAAAACGATAGGGAGCTTTAAGATAAAATTGGATAAGCATATGGACGAGAAGGGTTGGGTGTGAAGGGGGATCAGCAGGGTTGGGCCAATCAGCGCTCTGCAGACCCCCGTAATCCTGCGTTAATCTCTAACCGTTTGGGTAAGATGATCCTCAGGGTATTAGAGTGTTGAGCCTATAATTTGGCTTTGTAATTGGGGTTGTGTGGGAAAGGGATCTGCCTTGCTTAGGCCAATCGGCTTTCTGCAGACTCCCATTTTCTTATGTTCTTATATAGGCAACATCCACCTTTTGTTTCTTCTCCAGATATTTCTCCACAACACAATTGAGGGTAAAAATCTGATCTACACATCCTCTTCCCTTCCTAAAACCTCCCTGCTCGTCGCCTATCCATTTCTCCGTTCCCACTCTCACTCTCTCAATCACTACCCTACTGTATACCTTCCCTACTACGCTTAGAAGACATATTCCTCGGTGGTTACCACACACTCCTCTTTCCCCTTTACCCTTATATAGGCGGACTATTATGCCAGTCTTCCAGTCATCGGGTGCACTCCCCTTCTCCAATGCTAGTTTGCACATTTTCCATACCCATTCGATCACTATCTCACCACCATACCTCAACATTTCCCCACACACTCCATCTGTTCCTATTATTGTCATATGATGATATTGAGCTCATTTCTATATAGATAAGACTCAATCAATTTGTTCCATGCTTGTACCCTAGCTAAGTAATAAATAAAACGTGTGTACCGAAACTGCGTATTCTGTGACATTGGTGGTGATTGATATAAGATTTATGATATTAAAGTCAGTTGTGTCCCTGTTGAGTATTTGCAGGTCTGAGCTTTCCTTTGGTGGAAATAACGTACTATTATAAAGCGTGCTAAATTATAGCGTTGCATAACAAAAACTTATGGGTAAATCGCCCGCAGTACGAGCCTTCTTATTTAGGATGTATTAATACATTGCCCACAGTGAAAGGGTTAAATATATACACAGGGAACACGGGATACAAAGAAAGACTAAACTACAACAACAACAACAACAACGAGGAGGAGTAATTAAACACATGAAAAAAACAAATCAACCAAGGATTGTGAGAAACTGTGAAGGGCAAAATAGAGACGAAATCGAAGTAAACAATTAAAAGGAGGATACTATACGATTATAATTAAGACAGTACAGGAATACAAAATACGAAAGAAAGACAAATATACCACGAATAATAAGACCCAGACAAGGAGACTGGTGTGAGAAATTGTGAAGAAAAGGTGGGAGGTGTAATTGGTTCTGTGATGTGTAGCTGTGTGTGTGAGTGTGTGTGTGTGTGGCTGTGTGTGTGAGTGTGTGTGTGTGTGGCTGTGTGTGTGAGTGTGTGTGTGTGTGGCTGTGTGTGTGTGTGTTATTGATTCTTTTTACGGGAGATTACTTCTCGGTTAGATCTAAGCTTTCAGAAGCAAGACAACCTTAAATATTAAAGCGAACAACGTTGAAATAGAAGGTTTGGTGGGTGTAAACAATACTATCTTTCACCTGGCGTATACACTCCCTTGAACACAGAATATTCTTCTACATCGATAACCCAAAAATTCAGCAATCCTTTTTGCAGTAAACTTCAAACGCGAGACCTAAATTGCTTTAAGTTACCATAGGTTCCAAGTCAGGAACAGAATCTATTTGTTTTTATTCAGCCAATACCGGGAGTGGGAGAGTTACAAATATCTAATAACTTCGCGTTTTTTCCTTATTTGGTGAAGTAAGTTTGCTAACTTACTTTTTGTGTTCGTCCCATATTCATATTGCATTCTTTAACTTCATATTGCGGAAGTATCGCGAGAGCGCCCTTTCCGATATTTCATTATCGGCAAATTTATCTGAAAATATATTTAAGTGTCTTTGCAATATCGGCAACAAGCCTGAAGTTAGATTATTTTAGTTGGTTAGTTGGCAAATATTGCTCTATAACCTTTAGCAAATAGTTGCCAGACCGATCAAACTTGCTGGGTTGAGCGTGCATGTGACTCCACCTCAAGTGATAACACCTGAAGCCTTGGACGCACATACAGTTACTGTCTTGCTGTTATAGAGCTGCTGCTTTTGATGCAATGTTTGGTATGTCTGAGTATATATCATCAAACTCCGTATACAACTTTCATCTTTATTAAATGTTCAAGTCTATATATGAGACCTCCATTATTGCACAGCTATACAGTATAGCTAAAAAGCACCATGCCTATTGTTATGGCCTTACGAGAATAATGTTAGCATAAAACGACAAAGTTAAGAATAAATCTAGTAATTAATGGAAGATTCAAATTTACACTGCAACATTACACCTAATTGAACACATCCCTACTGAAAACGAAGTTAATTTTATTATTGAACATACCCAAAGAATTCAAACTAAATCATATAATTCCATCTTGACTAACAACTGAACTACCTGTTACCTAAATGACTACCCAAAGGAATAATAACACTAGCTTGCTCAAATCAAAGTTGATAGGTTGTGCTAGCTAACCAAACATGTAAATATTATCAAAGGGGGTTTCCACAACCAATAAGGCTAACCAACACTCTGTCGTAGCACATCTGCCTAGCTCCACCTCCGATCCGTCTCTTGCTCATGTGATCACGCAATCCCTACTTCACCTGTCACCGGCACAGCTACCTGTACCTGAGATAGCTTGCCCAAAGGAACATAACTCATTCCCATCATACTCAGCAGGTGAGATGAATCTTCTAATCCATAAAATCAGTTTCTCCATCGTTCTATTCATCATAATCTTCCGTTGCTATTAAACAACACACAAATCAACCCTGCGTCTTCTCTCAACATTCTTGGCGTCCCTTTTTCTTCTAACCTTTATTGGAAAGACCATAATATTAACTCCTTCTATACCGGCGACGTCATTTTATTTAATGTCAGCTACATTTAGAAGATTTATTGAAGCTTAGGAAGGATACATGGTATCTAAATGGATTGAGAGAGTCTGTAGCATTTTAGTTGGTAGACGTCCTTCCTAAGCTGAATACTATTGTCTAATATTTGCTTAAATATAATATATAGCACAAAGGAGTACAAAGGAAATCAAGCAACAACAGATCTAGTGACCCTTCTAGGTTGCTTGTCCTCCAAAATACTGAGGATCAAGTGTCCAAACAGTGGTTTAGAGTGGGTAAGGGAACATTGGAAAGGGAATTACTGCCCTGGAACTAATGTCCGTGGCAGGATTAGGAAGTTAGTAGGGGACAGATGGGTTACTAACTGAGGGGGGGATAAAATAAAGTTATTCATTTACAAACGCAGTCAGTCGTGGGTTTGATGCGAGATATTTGTCTAGGCGGAGTTTAAATGAATCAACGGTGATGCAGTCTATAACGTTTCGGGGAAGCCCATTCCACAAGTTGACAACTCGATTGCAGAAGAAATTATTAGATTCGTGTGAGTTAAAAGATTTACCAATAATTTTGCAACCGTTTCCCCGCGTGTAATTAGATTGGTCGATAGTGAAGTACTTACTACAGTTCATATTGTCGATGCCTTTGATGATTTTGAATACTTGAATTAAGTCACCTCTTAATCTGCGCTGGGTTAAAGGAAATAGATTTAATTCTCTAAGACGCTCTTCGTATGGTTTGTTCTTTAGGCTAGGTATCATTTTGGTAACTCTACGTTGAACTCGTTCTAGCTTGTTTATATCTTTTGGTAATAAGGGCACCAGGATTGAACGCAGTATTCCAGAAGAGGGCGGACTAAGGAATTGTAAAGGTTTAGGATAACTTCTTTGGATTTATGCTCAAATGACCTGCCTATAAAGCCAATTATTTGTTTGCCTTCTTAACTTCTGAACATGTTGGACTCGGTTTTAGGTTACTCGATATTGTTACTCCCAGATCGGTTTCTCTGTTTACATTCTTAAGCTGAGTGCCATTCATCGAATAGTTTGCTTTCTCATTTAGGTATCCGATATGTAGTACTTTACATTTATCCGCATTGAAACTCATTTGCCAAATTTGGGCCCAACATGACAATTTATCTAGATTGTGTTGCATATCGTCAACTTGTTCTTTTGAGAGCACGCTATTTGCAATTTTTGTATCGTCAGCAAAATTTTGAGATTGTACAGGTGAGACCCTCATCTATGTCGTTGATGTAAATTAGAAAGATAATTGGTCCTAGTACCGATCCCTGGGGTACCCCGCTACTTACATTGGTCCATTTAGATGCCTTACCGTTTATGACTACTCTTTGCTTTCTGTCGCTGAGCCGATTTTCTATCCATTTCAACACACCGTCTTGTATTCCATGCGCTTTTAGTTTTAGCAGTAAACGTTTGTGGGGAACTTTGTCAAAGGCCTTTTGAAAATCAAGGTATATAATATCTACAGCTTTACTCTCATCGTAGAGGTTGAGGATATCGTGGAAGAAGTCTAAGAGGTTTGTTAAACAGGAACGTTTTTTACGAAAGCCGTGTTGAGTATCTTTAAGTATGTTATTTTCCTCTAAGTGATTTACGAGTCTGTCTCTTATGACCGTTTCTAGCATTTTACATACAACTGAGGTTAAGCTAATTGGACGATAGTTACTGGGTAGGGATTTGCTGCCTTTTTTGAATATCGGTGTTACGTTGGCTAGCTTCCACTGATCGGGCATTGTTCCAGACTGCAAGGATTTATTGAATAGTAATGTCAGTGGTTTGGAGAGCTCTTTCTTAGCTTCCTTTAGAACTCTAGGCGAGATTGTATCAGGTCCAGGCGTTTTATTTACCTTGAGTTTATCTAAACAATTCAATACTTCTCTCTCTGTAACGGTGATATTGCTTAGAACATCTGAATTATCAATCTGAATCGGCGATGGTGTAGGGATATCACTGAGGTCTTCTGTTGTAAAAACTGATGCAAAGAAGGTATTGAGGGCATTACTCATTTGTACTTCGTCTTTGGTGTATTCTCCATTTTCATCGACTAACGGTCCAACAGTTGAAGTAACTACTTTTTTCTTTCTGATATAACTATAGAATTCTTTCGGGTTTGTTTTACTTTGATTCGCAATATGTAACTCTAAGGTCTTTTTACTTTGCTTAATTAACTTTTTGGCTTTGCGTCGTTGCTCTACAAATTTCACCCGTTCTTCGTCATTTTGTGAGGATTTTAATCTATCATTAGCAAATTTTTTAGCAAGCAGGCAGTTTGAAATATCTTTATTCCACCATTTGGGCTTATTATTATGGCCTGGACGCCATATTTTCGATGGTATGCAGTCTTGCACTGCTTTTAGGTAAGTGGCTTTGAATAACTTCCAAGATGTATTTATGTCGTTATTGTGAATTAAAAAGCTCCAGTCAGTTTCTTTAAACATAGCTCTAAGTTTATGGAAGTTTGCTTTCTTGAAATTAGGGACTTTTTCGATGCTACTATTTGGTTCGTTACTAGTAAAGTTTAAAGTGAAAGTTATCGTACGATGGTCGCTGTTACTGAATTCATCACCAACATTCAAATTCTCTATTAATTCTTCTTATGTTGCAAGTACAATGTCAAGAACATTATTACCACGGGTCGGCGTTCGAACAAATTGATAAAGCGAACTCTCTTGCAAGTTCGTATACAAATCATGTCCGGAGTGTGAAGTAAGAGTATCGCCCCACTTGGTCACAGGTAAATTAAAGTCGCCAAAAATTACGGTATCTTGTGAGTTACTTACATCTGCAATTTGTTCGTAAATTTCTCGGTCAGTTTGCACTGATTGAGCTAGAGGTCTGTATATTAATGCAAGTATTATTTTTGTACCTTTATTATTCTTTATTAGCACAAAAGCGAGCGTTTGCATAGAAAACCTTTAAATTTGTTATTTTAGAACTCACGGAACGCTCTTTAATAATATTTTTGGTTCTTGTCGGATCTACATTTATGTTCATGGCTGTCCTCGGTCCTCGCTGTCTTCGGTCCTTATCGCTGGTGGTCCTCAGTTGCCTCTGTTTTTTTCTTGGCGTTGGATGATTTATGTCACTGCTGCTTCTTCTCGGATGGCGTTTTTTGATCCATGGCTGCGGACTGCTTCGTGTAGGAGACGACCCATGCGTGCTGAACCCACAGGGTTTAGATGAGTGCCATCCTTGCGGAACAGAGTAGGCTGGTTGTAGAAGTTGTCCCAGAGGTTGATGAATTCAACTCCTTCCCTCAGACACAAATATTTAAATCGGCTATTTGTGCTGAAGGCCTTGTCGTAGAATTTGTCAGGTGCGTCGATCTTGGGGAGAATGCCTGAGATGATGATATTCCTTGACTTGTTTTTGTAGTGCTGGATCATCTTGCGATATTTCTCCATCAACTCTTCGGATCTGGTGCGCATGATGTAATTTGAACCAGCATGGATGACAAAAAGGGTATTTTCATTTGCATCCTTTGTGGTATCTTCGAAGGCTTCCACAATGTCGTCCAGTCCAGCTCCTGGGATGCAAAATCTTTTTCGTTGATTTGGGACTCTGTCGCAGAACTCTTCGACCTGTCCTCGTAGGATGGAATCCCCAATGAGCCTGGTCTCTTCTGGTTCGTCTTCCATCTCTACCAATATCTCAAATCTGTTTGACATTGTGACTGGTAGATGAGACCTTTTCTGCGTTGGCTGTGCACCGTTCCTCACTGGTGTAAATCCGGAAACCTGTGGTGGCGGGACTCTACGTACAGGTCGGGGAGAGGAGTGGTTAGAACGGGGGCGAGGGGTTGGTACTGTTCGTGCTAGCAGGCTTCTTGCACGAGGAGTGGGGGAGAGACTAAGGTGAACAGGGCGGTTTTCCTGGTTTGATGTCGGCTCAGGTTCGTCAGAAGCATCTGCTGCAGTGTCTACTGCAGGTGTTGGATTGTTGGCAGATGACGTTGGGGCGGTGGTGGATGCTGGAGTTGAAACAATTGGAGTTAGTGATACTCCAACGTTGAGTGTTACAAACTCTTGGAGTGATTCCAGCTTCCTGGTGAGGGTGTTGATCTTGTTGTGGGCTTCATCCAATTTTGCTGTCAAATCCTCTCGTTGCTGGCAGAGTCGGCAGACTTGTGGATCGGCAGGAGCAAACATGGAAGCACCAAACCTACCGGCGCAGTTCGTACAGGCACGAGGCATGGTGACGATCACTTTCTTCAGATCACTTCACTCACTTAAACACACTTAACTCACTTTAAAAACACTAAACTCACTTTAAAAACACTTCACTCCCTTCAGGTCGTTTCACTTACTTAAATAGGCCTAACCGAAAACAAAAATGTTGAAATACACACAAATAGATTATCAGCGGTGATAGCCTAACCAAAAATTAAAACAAAACAAAATTAAATTTGAACACGCAGTGATAGCCGAACCGATATTTTTTTTTTTTTTTATTTAAACAGAAATAGGCCACCAGGGGTTATAGCCTATCCTAACCGAAAACAAAAATTATGAAATACCGGTACGCAGAAATAGGCCACCAGCGGTGATAGCCTAACTGAAAATTTAAAAATTGAAGTACGCAGAAATAGGCCACCAGGGATGATAGCCTAGACTAACCGAAAACAAAAATAACCGAAAACAAAAATTATGAAATACCGGTATGCAGAAATAGGCCACCATGCGGTGATAGCCTAGACTAACCGAAAACAAAAATAGCCGAAAACAAAAATTATGAAATACCGGTACGCAGAAATAGGCTACCAGTGGTGATAGCCTAACTGAAAATTTAAAAATTGAAGTACGCAGAAATAGGCCACCAGGGATGATAGCCTAGACTAACCGAATACAAAAATAACCGAAAACAAAAATTATGAAATACCGGTACGCAGAAATAGGCCACCAGCGGTGATAGCCTAACTGAAAATTTAAAAATTGAAGTACCGTCCGCAGAAATAGGCCACCAGGGATGATAGCCTAGACTAACCGAAAACAAAAATAACCAAAAACAAAAAAGTATGAAATATGCAGAAGTAGGCTACCAGGGGTGATAACCTACCTAAAAAAGCAAAACAAATATATATATATATATATATATATATATATATATATATATATATATATATATGTGACTAAATATACAATTTACCAAATAGAGATTATATAAAAATAAAGTGTAACTGCACACAAGGGGTTAATATACTGTATCAACAGATGGCGCTGGTGTCACTGTAGGCTAGTCAAGCAGGATTATATTTAGATAAACAAAGTTATCAGTCAAAGTTTACTACAAGATCATGCAAGCAACAACTAAAATTACAGATATATATAGCTACAGTAGGATACTGAATACGATAACTACTAGAGTTAATAAGAAAATACAAAGCTAGGTCAATTAGAGGTGCGCGTGCGTCGTCTGCTACAAGCTAGGATAACAAATGTAAACAACAATGTTTATCAGTCAGAAAAGCAATAAAATAACATGCACGGCAACTACAGAACTATGTGGAGGTTAAACAAGCACTTAACTACTGTTCATGCAATGAATAAAGGGAATTGGGATATGAAATACTCAAATTAGGATCGAGTTTTCTCAGTGGCGATGCGGAGCTGTTGGCGGTGCTAAAGCCGGCGGGTGAAGGGATATAGATGTCACCGGTAATGAAGGGGTTAAAGCTCTTGCTAAAACAGCTTCCCAAAATGCTCAACCGTCTATGTGGGTTCTTTACCCTCGCACAGCTTCTGGCTCTGTACAAGGGTACTGTGTAGCCATGCATCGTGTACTATTCATATGGGGAGGTTCCACCCATACCGCACTTTTCATCTCGTAAACTCACCTCTTTTTAGTAATTTTCTAAAATATATTTGCAATGCAATGTTGCATTGTTGTCACTCTTCTACCACTATTACAATAACCTGTATTCGTCAGAGCTTTCTCAGTGTATATATTTCCCTTACGGAAAGTAGGTGGCACCAGCCTTTCCACACATTCCCATCTATACACTCTCCAACTCTGTAACCCAAGATTCAACCATTTTTCCTAGTCTTTCTTTCACTCAACATTTAACTCTGGAACTCTCTCCCTCAATCAATATTCTCCTTATCTTGTGATATCAAATACTCCAAGCTCTGTGTATCCAAACATATTGATTCGAACATGCCCTGAATTTGGTTCTATATCATTCGCTCTTATTTATCTTTTGTTTTCTTTTTCTTTCTTTTTTTTCTTTTTTTTTTGGGGGGGGGGACTTGTTACAGGCAGCTTTGCCTTTTGTCTCCTTCATAGACATAGGAAAAACACCAAATTCGACTTATGAAATTGACTAACCGTTGGCTTTGCTCATAATAACATAGTTTCCCATGTAAAATGTTTTCTGTGGCTAATGGTTGGTAATGACCTTGGGGCAGGTTTATCTTTTCAGCAGTGGCAATACCAAGGAAATTACCTTGCAGTAGGGAATATCTTAACACACAGGAACAATGGGATATACTGTATATACAGTATATATATAGAGAGAGAGAGAGAGAGAGAGAGAGAGAGAGAGAGAGAGAGAGAGAGAGAGAGAGAGAGAGAGAGAGAGAGAGAGAGAGAGAGAGAGAGAGAGAGAGAGAACGCGAACGCGAAAGCGAGAGAGTGAGAGAGAGAGGGAGAGCGTAACCTTCAGAGATAATCCGTAGCCAACAAGGCTATTCTGATGTGGGTTACTCGGGAAGTGTAGTACCAGTACTGTGATACACCGCAGTTAATCAGGAAGCACGTTTTGCAAGTCATAGTGACAGTGGTAGGTTGTGTGGGGTTACTTGAGACTTGCACACACGAACATTATAATCATTTTATCGGAGCGCGAGTGAACAGCTGGTAAAGTAAGTGACTGGAAGGAACGTTTTGTTATGTGTATTGTATCGGAGCGCGAGTGAACAGCTGGTAAAGTAAGTGACTGGAAGGAACGTTTTGTTATGTGTATTTGTAATGTGTAGATAAAAACCCTTTGACTTGAATATTTACCGCAAAAAAAGTGTTGACTGAGATATTAGCAGTTGGTAGAGTGAGATATACAGCATATAGGTGCGTTACACACACACACACACATATATATATATATATATATATATATATATATATATATATATATATATATATATAAGCACAATCATTGTAAGCAGTGGACAGACAAAGTCGCGTATAGACATAATCGTTAACATTAATAACAGCGTACATAAACAACTGTGTTCAGCAAGTGATCAATGACACCAAGTGAACCATTCGAGATACAAGGATGCCTCTCTTTCTTTTGCTATGGCTATTAGTACATATTTCTTCAGATTAGGAATGAATTGTGGTAGTAAATGATTCAAACTTTACCCCCTTTGATTCCTTGAGGACCTACTCAAGTTATATAGAATCGTCTAATGTAAGCCAGAATACAGTGAACATTATTCAACCCCAAAATAATGTCATCTACTTGGCAATAGGCACCTTTACAGAAGCCGCCTGTCCGAAATGTTTGTCCGATTCGCTTGACTGCCGACAAAATATGGGCCAATAACAAATCTTGTCATTGTCCATTGATGTTATATAATTGATCCTAACTGTTTTAAGTTGTTGATCTTGGGTGGCGTTGAGTAAATTAAAGCTTTTGAATAAGGTCAACAAGTAACTGTGCCTCATATCAAACTACTTATCACGTGACTCCAACACAAAGTCATCTCTGTAAACTCGTCTATTGGATTGGATTAGATAAGCCAATGTAAGGGGCTGGGCGGGGGGGGGGGGGGGGGGAATTACTTTGCTCCCTTGGCCTCAATAAAATTTAAAAAGACTCTCCTCCCTCGCAAGTAAATACTAGACACCGAAATGGTACGAAAGGTATAATATTGAACAAAGAGACAGTGCAAAAGGTCTTGAAATCACCAAACTAATGGGGCGAACGTCTTAATATGTCAAAACTAATGGGAATAAACATGAGGGGGAAGTGGGTCCAGAACAAATAATCTCCCCGTAACATCTGAGCAAGCTAAATCCTATTTGTACAGTTGCAGTTAATAATACCGTACTGATACATATATTTCCGAAGCTGTCTAGGGTTGAATTGGAACATTTTATTAATTTTTCACCTGATAATTGTAATATGCCAAGTATCTGGCAATTTGTCACGCTCCTTACAGTACTCCATTAACAGTTTTACAGGTGCAGTTGGTCTGTATATGTAATGGAAGTACAAACTCACAAGAACAGTGTTATACGATTTAGGTACATAGGTTACAAGTGGCTCTGGCATACATATAGGCCTGAATTGCAGTTAAATAAATAGCATATGTACAGTTCCCCACATAAGTTCTGTTTTTCGTGGTGATCTTATGTATGAACGTAAGGTTAGTATGAATTAATTTGTTTTACTTATTAGTTGACTAATCAGATGAGTCAACGACTGTCTAAGAAACCACACTCGTAATTCAATCATGGACATTATATGTCCATGTGTACAAGATCACGGCGAGGAACAGATCATATGTGGGCAACTGTACATCAATATAATATATATCTATAAAGATATAACCTGCGATAGTTATAGACTTGAGTTCTGTGTAAGTAGAGGGAGTTAGTGAAGTTAGTGAATGGCTAGTGCAATCTTATCATTAATGTATATATCTAACTTCCTATCAATCTCTCTGTCTATTCATCCATACAAACAGGCAGAGAGAGAGAAATAAAGCGAGAGCGAGAGAGGTGGGGATGGGGTGAGGGATCACTCTGAAGGATTTTAAGCCCCTTTCACACATCCAAGAGTCGGTCGCCGAGTAGCGGCGAAAATCTATTTGCCAATTATATTCGTCATGTTATTCGCCAATAAGCATAGCGTTGTGAACAATACTACTGGACATGTGTTGGCAGTCGGCTGCGGCCAAAACTTTTGAGCATGTTAAAAAATTTGTAGCGGAGGCCATTGGTAGTGATGCGTAGGTCTGTGCTACTCTGTGTATCTCTTAGGAGCCATGCATAGTGGATTAGATGTTGTTCGTTGTGATTCTGTTTGATAAATATCCATGTTGTAATGCTACACATAACCACTAAAAGCTACTGACAGCCACAACGGTTCTTTGGGGGCGCTCGATTATGGCCTTGGCCTTATTCGGGGCCTTGGGGCTGTTCGGCCAGGCAGCTTGAGGAACAACAACAACAACAATTTTGGGTACATTCTGTTTAAATGTCATTATGTACCATTCTGACATAAGTCATAGGTATTATTAGCAATTGGTAGCGATTAGCAGAGATTTCTAGGCCAAAAATTACTATTTATTAAATTATAATTTTAGAAAACTCATAGGGGATGCGTCATAGCTCATAACAGGTGCGTATCACACTCTTAAATATCCATACCTATATGTAGCTATACGTATCAATGCCTCCAAATGCTGAATGTGAGACTATATTAACCAAGAGTCTCAACGATTTTTATGGATGGCTGATACACGTCGAAAAATGTACAAGTCGTGAATGTGTGAAAGTCCCTTAACACCACCCCTTCTTCTCACCCCATCTCGTAACGTATTATACATTCACATTTTATATATATATTCTTTTATATGTGCATGAAGGCAAAGGCATACAGACAAAGTTGCCTGTAACAAGTGTTCCCCCCCCCCCCCCCAAGGTTAAAAGAGTGATAGCGAGCCAAGATCAAGGTATGTTAGAGATAATTTAGGTGTGTTGGAAGTGTGCGCGCTTGTTAAGTGTAATGAAATATATGAGGAGGAGGAGATGTTTGTATGCTGGATTACTCTCTGTGTAAGTGAGGCACAAATATAAACAGTGGGGGAAGCCAAACAAATAAAACCCTAATACCTGTAACTACTTATAATATGTGACCTCCCTTGGGTACCGCCCTAGTCCATTGGTGCCTACAATCTCCCTAACAAATTTAGCCATTACTTTTCAGTTTAAGGAGAGGTTTATGCTTGTTCTGACCCCCTTCTCCCTAATATTTAGCCCCATTAGTTTTGATATTTTAAGACATTAGCCCTATTAGTTTGGCTATCTTAAGACCTTTCGCCCCTTTCTTTGTCAATGTTATGACTTTTCTAGCCATTGAGGTATATTTTTTGTTCTGGCGAGCGATAACGAGTTTGCAATTAAAAAGGATTATTCGACCGAAATATATACAAATGTATCTTTAAGGGAGGTATTGAGTTTGATGGAGGTCTAGAAAAGAAACTATAATATATAACACACACACACGCACATACTGTATACAGTATATATATATATATATATATATATATATATATATATACGGTATATATATGGTATATATACATATACAATTATCCCCTTAGTGAATAGCATGAAACTAATATGTCTCTTTATCATGCAAAGTTTTCATAAAGAACAATTTTCGCTACAAAATTTGCGTAATAGCTACATAATCTAGAGAGGGCCATTGCAAGGATATGAGTGTAATTGTATTTGAAGATATGATAATGCAGTTCTTTTCTGATTTCTGGCTATTATTAGACAATTTTATTCAGATTAGAAAGGGTATATGGAAGTCAGAGGGTTAATTGAGATAGTCTTTACCTGTATATGATGACAGTAGTAGTCATATTAGTAAGAGTACTGGTGATGATGGTGATTATAGCAGTGATAATGGTGAGAGTAGTAGTGTTGATAATATGCTTGTCTAATTTATGAAGGCCGCTAGGGTGTTGTCTGCCTGGGGCATCAGGTAAATGCGCATCTGCCACGTTTGAGGGTAACAGAAACAGGCACAGTTTTTGGGTACGCCCGTACTCTAGGTTAGGTCAATCCATTTGGAAACATCGCAAAAACAACTTTGCCATTTTTATAACAAATATTTGCATTTATCCTTAACAAAGTTTCGAATTCTTAAAACCATACAGCTTGTATTATATAAAATCTGTTCAAAGTATTTATAACTCCCTTTTAAAGTTGTTAATAGCTTAAAATGCGAGATTTGTTATTAAGAATTTAGGATTTGGCATTTCTGGCTTTATCAGATTCCTGACTCGACCACTCCCCAGTGGCCTTTATAAATTAAACAGACTATAGTAGTGATGATGGTATTAGTATTAGTGGTGGTTGTTATAGTAGTAATGATGATGGTGTTAACTTTTCGTTAGAAAAATGGTAAGTCATAGACAAAGGATGGATCCTATTAAATAACAATCTCGCCATCTCTTGCCAGGAAAAAAATGCACCTAAATGGCACGCATGGTCTTAATATGTACAAAGAAATGGGGGGAAAAGTATTGAAATCGCCAAACTAGCGAGGCGAAAGTCTTAACATTAAATTACTAATGGGGATAAACATAAGGGAGAAGGAGGTCCAAAATACAAAAACAAATACCTCCCCTTAAAGTAGTGCATATAACGATGATGGTAATATATAACAGGCCTCAGTGATTAAGGATTCAGAGACAGTACGTTTTTATCTCACACTGTCAAGTACCAAGGTCGAGATAAAGGAAGTTTATCAGAAGCACTTTTACTGCCCCCTTGTGTGCTATCCTTGTCTTTTATTGTTGTTTATTTGGGATTCTGCTATCTCATAATATAATTCTATCCTGACCACCTTGTTAGGATCGTAAGGTCTGTGTGGTTAGCATATTTATAGGCTATGCATCTGAAGCTCGGTCATCTCTAATCAAACCCAGTAGAATAACAAGGCTTTAAAAGAGCTTTATCAGATGTTCAGGCGCGGTCATTAACCCGTTCAGTACCGGTGACGGCCTTTCCATTATATTCTGCCAACTATTGGACCTTTTCATTCAGCGTAGGGAGGACGTCTAAAAATAGAAGGCTACAGGCTATCTCAATTAATCTGTTAAGCTACCATATATCCTTCCTAAGCTTCTGAAAATGGTCTAAATGTAGCTGAAACCAAAGGAAGAAAACGTCACCTGTAATGAAGGGAGTAATGCTTAAAAACACAGTTTCCAAGGTTTCACGGGCTAAATTGAATATCAGTGTTAATTCTTTACCAGATATTTAGGTTACGAAGGTCGTTTAATCAGTTGAGTTCAGGGCTTCTAAATGTACCAGAATTAATAACTGCGACATTCACAGTCATTAAGTGGGGTTATTTGCATATTAATTTATGCTTTTAGTTTCCTCCCTAGACCTCCATCAAACTTAAAACAAAAAAACAAGACCCCCACCCCTTCAAGATAAATGTGTACATTTTTCGATAAATTACAGGCACACTATCGCTCACCAAGAAAACATTGACACCTAAGTTGCACGAAAGGTCTTAACCCCTACTGTATAATAGGGTACAGTAATAAAAGTCCCCCCCCCCCAGTCCCAAGCAATGTGGCCAAAATGGCAAGATACAACAACCTCCCACCTCAAAAGATGGAGGAATACTGGCTCTCCCAGCCTGTAGAGGCTTGGATATAAGCTGAGAAGTGTTGTCAACTCTAGAGCAGTGCTCAAACGGTTGTGGTACCAGGCACTGCCTGATTCTGGCAGTTACAAGGAAAGTATATTGCTGACGGCTCTCTGCCGTCGCTGGGACTGGGGAGTGATTTATCTACTGATGGCAGAGAGCCGTCGCTGGTACTGAATGGGTTAATATATTAAGTCCATCCCAATAATATCTTCCCATTGACAAATCAGGATTTGAATACGGGTCCATTGGATTACCAGTCCAGTGGCAAGATTGGCAAGTTAATTGCTCAATAGGTGGCATTCTGAAAGTGAGGGTCTGAGTCCATGGGATGAGACAGTGAAGCAGTGGAGCTAGGCAGCTTCAGAGCTGGGGCTGCTTCAAGCCATGAGTGAGCAACTAAGCCCCATGCATCCTGCAAGGCAAGATGGCAGAGGCTGGTTGTAGAAAAAAGTGCTTCACATGTCTCTCCCCTAGACTGGTATGAGACCTCACAGGCATCACCGATCAATGTAGAATGATTGAATGTACAGGCTCTCAGCCTATGCCCGAGAGGGAGTAGTTGGAATATAGATAAAAGACCACCACTCCACCACACCTCCCGTAACATGATTAGATTAATATCCAGGATTCGAAAATGGATATTAATCGTGATCGTGTACTTAACCTTTAACTGTGTTGGTGGTGTAATGGGTTAGATGCTTATGTTCTGGGTGTGGTGTCCCGAGTTCGAATCCCTGGAGGATCATATGCTTTCATTAGTTTATTCTGGTGCATTGGGGTTTGTAATGGAGTACTTATGTTAAGAACGGGGTTTACCTTAACCCACCGAATCCCAGCGACGCATGGTTTGCGTCCGCAATGCATGTAACGCTAAACCCCAGGGACGCATAAGGTGCGTCCTGGTTAATTACTCCGGTCCTATGGTACCTAGAGGGCTCAGATTTGTATGGGAACTGTGTAAGTATCCCACGCAACAATGCCGATGGTTGAAAACTCTCAAAGTCCATCCGCGTGTGCGTGAGCACGCAAAAACCTGTTTTAGCCTGTTTTTGCCTACCCATTTCCCCATGTTAATTCAAACTTTCGGGCGCACCGTAGGACCCCTTAATGACCTAGGGGAACGTTTTTGTGTGGGCTTTCCTTCATTTCTAACCCATTCCTGGTGTTTTCTGGAAAAAAACATTACTTTACAACCTGCTGGTCCTGGGGTGTACATTTATTATTAAATAGATGGGGTTCAGTGGGTTAATAAAGGAGGAATCGGCCTTTGGCGGGGATTTGTTTCTACTGAAAAATGTACAAGAATATTTTGAAAGGGGATGCTAGGGCTGTTATTTTTAAGTTTTATTGAGGTCTAGGGAGAAAACTATAAACATAATAAATAAATGAAAAAATTGACCAAAAAATTAACCATCCCCCTTAATCATTTTGAGCCGTTACATATATCAGCATTAAGCATGGTTCACACATTCAGGAGTGCGAGCCCGAGTTTCCATGAGTCTACAGTCGCAGGAACTCGCGTAATGACTTGTGCATTATCGCAGGAACTCGTAGGAACTCTGGGTCACTCCCGGATACTCGTGGGAACTCGGCTCAGGCACCCAAAATTTCATACCTGCATGAAATTCTGGCCCCAAGTCATCTCAACTTCAAAATACTCATGATAACTCGTGATTACTCATAGTTATTCGTAACTACTCGGAAATGCTCGTGAACACTTGCTGCAACTCGCGGACAAAACTACGTGGTCAAAAATGAGAACTAATAGATTAATAACATGAAATAATATATAAATACTGTATATATAATACAATAACAAATTATAAAACTCAATATACAGTATATATATATATATATATATACAGTATATACCAATAACATTAATTAATGCCTACATAATTTACTAGAAAAGGGGTAGAGAGTGCAGCAGTGGGGAAATCTACGGACGTCAACACATCAATCCTCACAAAAAAGTCAGTAACAGGTCAAAAACAGTTCCTATTGATGCTTAATGTATTTTATGTTATGTCATATATGATGTTTATGGTATAATGTAATATAAGTCGGCTGAAGGAAGACAAAAAGGGTCAAAAGGGAGACTCATATAATTATGTACTGTATATATATATATATATACAGTATATATATATATATACATATATGACTGACTACACAATGTTTTTTAGTGCATGCCAAGGGCACAATGAGAGGTATTCCCGGCAAACTCTCAACCCACTCATAGGCTTACTCTTGACAACTCGTAGTAACTTGTAACTACTCGTAAATATTTGTGTCCCACTCGTGGTAAATCTTAAGTACTCCCAGCTACTGGTGATCCGAAAATGACCATTAAAATTCACATTTTCCCATCACTCTCAGTACACTTGCAGCACAATCGTAGTGACTTGTTAAGGACCGCGAGTGTCCACGAGTGCACTCGTGGCTACACGTTGTGACTCGTGGATACTAGTGTACACTCGTGGATTTTTGCACACTCGGGCTCATTTTTGCCAGACTGTCCACGGCTGTGGACTCGTGGAAACTCGGGCTTGCAATCCTGAATGTATGAACTAGGCTTTAGATATTCTGGTACGGGATTTGCAATCGGCGGCAAAAGTCCTGTCGCCTCTCCTGCCTCACCGTCATCCACGATATTCATAGACTCAAGAATTTTAGGTGTACAAAGGTGCGTATTTCTGCCAATAGATGGCACACTGTGAGGTATGTGGTTGTGAGGGCGGAGGGTATTGGGGGAAAAGAGGGGTTAGATCTGGTAGTGGTCGGAAGCAGGGGACGTGTTTGTAGGTTAATACCATTTTTTCATCAGTTATTTAAATATATTATCATAATGATCAGAATTTCTAATCATGTGGTAATTTGTTAAGTTTGTAACATACTGAAAACGACATGGCCAAAACGCAACACATTTGCAATCAATTAATGCCAATATTTGAGTAAATCCACAAAATACCGTGAATTAGAACTCTCGCTCTCTCCCGCTCTCTCTCTAATACTGTCTTATATGACAATTAACCTCTTATGTACTGTACATTGTGTTTAAGGGGCAGGAATACCGTAAGTTGCGTTTACAGCGAAAATATAGAGGTGATAAATCGGCACCAACGGTTCTAGACTAGTATGAAAATAAGACTTCAGAGGCTATCAACCCTTCTGGGTTATTAAGCCAGCACACTGTAAGTCAAGAATAGCGCCAGGACTGGAGCCTCTTTTCAAGAACTCCAGTTCCTTATACAGTGGAGGTGATATAATTATGAAAAGGACACAACGTTTACAGTATGGATTTCGATATATTAATTGTCTTACACTTACCCCCAGATGCGTGTGTTGAGTGTGGTGACATGCATGGTGATGATGGTGATGGTGGTGGTGGTGGAGGGAAGCAAGATACTCTACCTCGCACCATTGGGAACCAAGAGTCACCACCATTTCTATACCGGCATCATCAATGCACTAGCAAGCCGTGGACACCAGGTCAGTACATTGAATTGTTACTTGATGTACACTCTAGGTCATACATCATAGCCTGAAGTTAGTTAGTTAAAATAGGACTTCAGAGGCTAGTTAAGGGGTTGTTGTTGTTGTTGTTCCCTAAGCTGCCTGGCCGAACAGCCCAGAGTCCCTGAGAAAGGCCATGGCCACGATCGGGCTTTCCCACAGAGCTCTCATTGAGTGTAGATTGTGTTGTTGGCGTAAGTGGTTGTGTGAAATGCAGTCTTCTATGATGTGTTTAATGGTATGGGGTGCTGTGTTACATCCCGGGCAGGTGTCGACAACGGAGTCATCCAGTCTCTTCTGATAGCTCAGGAGAGCTGGATGGTGTCCGCATCTCAGCCTGGCCAGGTGGACTCTGTCCTCGCGAGGAAGGGAGGATTCGGAAGGATGGATTTCGGGAGGTCGTGCATGCAGCTGCGTGTTGTCTGTGAGTGAGTGGATGGATCGGTGAGAGATATGAGTATGGATGTGCTTCTGGAAGTTGGTTCGGGGTGGGCAGGGAGGGAGAGAGGACAATAATTGTGTGTGATACCGTGTGCTGGGTGTTGTTTTGATATTTCTTGGTGTCTGTGGGTGTGTTGCCATGTAGTTTAGTGGGTGGTCTTGGTTCGTGGAGGCTGCTGCCAGGAATTGAGTGCCTCTCATGTCCAGATGGTCTTTGACTTTGAGGATTTTGGTTTCTTGATGTAGGTGATCTGTGGGTGCAGTAGCTGTGCAGCCTGTAATGATCTTCAGGGCTTTGTTTTGAATAGTCTGTAAGGTCTTATGATGTGTTTCAGCTAGGTTAGAAGCCCAGGCTGGGCTTGCGTATTCCATCACTGATCTTATGTATTGTTTATATACTGTGGTGGTAGTTTCTTTGTTGTGTCCAAATTTTGTGTGAGCAAGTGACCTGAGGGCGTTAAGTCTGGGTGTCAGTTTCTTTTTAATGTTTGTGGTGTGCTGTTTGAATGTCATATGAGTATCATATGTTACTCCTAGGATTTTGGGTGTGTGTATGTGTTAGGGGTGTGTTGTTTATGGTGAGTTGAGGGATGTATTCGTGTTCTCCTGTCCAACTTGTGAGCAGGGTTGCGGTGGATTTGGCTGGGGCTAGATTAAGTCTGTTTGTAGTGCACCAGCCATGTAGTGTGTTGAGATAGGGTTGAAGGAGATCTGTTGCTCTTTTTGGGTCATGGTGTGTGCATGTGAGTTATGTCATCTGCATAGGATGCTAAGTTTATTTGGGGCGTATTGGGTGTGGTTATATCGTGCATGTACAGATTGAAGAGTGCGGGCGATAGGACGGATCCTTGTGGGACTCCGTTTGGAAAGTTTCTGATTTTAGATGACTGACCGGCAAAAGATACGTGTGCACATCTGCCTGCTAGGAAGTTGGCCAGCCACCGTTTTGTGTTGTTGTGCATGTTTGTGTTGTAGATTTTGTTTGTTAGGTTGTGGCGGGGGATGGCATCGAAGGCTTTACTAATGTCGAGTGTGGCTAATAGTGATCTGTGTGGTGGTCTAGCTGAATTGATGCCGTCGAAAGCTCTTTGTGTAAGGTCTGTGAGAAGAGTGTTTGTGGAGTGCAGTGGCCTAAAGCCATGTTGTGTTGGAGCTAGGGGTAGGTCAGGTGTAATTAGTTGTAATACTAGGCGTTCCATGACTTTGGAGGTTGAGCAAAGGAGTGTGATGGGGCGGTGCGAGGAGGGTAGCGTGGGGTCTTTGTTGGGTTTGGGGAATGTGATGATGATACCATGCTTCCAAATGTCTGGTATTGTGTTGTGTGAATAGCTGTAGTTTGATATGTTAGTGAGTGCTTGTATGCCTTGTGGTCCCACTTGGTTATCCCACTTGGCTATTTTTTTGTGGTTTCGGGATCTTTGTTCATAGTTTAGACGACAATACCGTGGTTTCCTTATCACACATGCACCTAGATAATCCACGAAAATCTAATTATACGTACACTCTTTCGTTCTTACTTCGAAATTAATTGGTCTTATTTCGGTCATTTTAGCTTCCCGTCATGCTATTAATACATCTCAATCCCAATGATAAAGCTGAGCATATATAGAAAACATGGTAAGTATGACTATATTGCTCTCTATTGCCTAAAATAAGCGACATGAATCCACATCTGTCGGTAAAAGTGAAAGTCACTGGAAGCAGCAGCACGCTCATGATTGGCTATTTTATCAGTACCCTGATAATTTATTTGTTATCTGTATTGTTCCTTATTTATTCATTAAACTATATATTTTTAAGGAATTTTAACGATTACTTAATAAATTACAGTGTTATCCGAATCTAAAAAGCTATTAAAATCACAGGAAACACAATAATAACATATATATCATAAAGTAAACGCAAGCAAGATAACAAAATTATAAACGCAAGAAGTAAGCGAGAGAGTAGACTGACTGACTCGGGCCCACGCCGCTTAGCCAATCACAGGCCATGACTTACGCATTACACATTTAAAATAGGCAGTGATGGTATTTCTTCCCTAGCTTGTTTAAATGTACGATTTTATATGTTCCATGAGATATTTTATAGCTCTTAAGGTTCGAATATCACCTATCACATTATCATTAGATATATTAAAACTTATCTAGTTTAATATATATGGAATATACAGTATTATATTACTATACATTTATAGATAAGAAATGTATTTCCATGACATAGCCTACTAATTCACGCCCGAACATTTCCGTGGATAGACTAAGATCTCCCAACTTGCTTGGGTAGCGTGGATTGTCGGCAAGACCACGTACAATAGACGAGAAACCACGGAAATCGTGGAGACCACGGAAATATTGGCAAGTGTGTTAGTTAAAATAGGACTTAAGAGGCTATCAACCCTTTTGGATTAATTATGCCAGCACACTAAGCCAAAATAGTATCAGGACTGGTGCACCTTTTCGAGAACTCCAGTCCCGTGTGGCCTTAAGTATTCGAAGCTACACTGAACTGAATCGAATCTGCTTAATTGTTTACGCAATGTTTACAATTCGGAGGTTCGTGTATGGTGTTCGATGATTCATATTGGCCAGGATATATGTCTTATGGATTTATTTTCTTGATCCCCTTCTCACTCATGTTTAGCCTCATTAGTGTTGACACTTTATGACTTTTACCCCATTAATTTGGCAATTTTAAGTCCTTTCGCTCCATTTATGTCATTGTTAAGACTTCTCGTGCCATTTACAGTAGGTGTCGATTTTATCATCGCGAGCATTAGCGAGCGTGCAATATAGGAGAAACCATTTTTCTACCGAAATTTGTACAAATTTGTCTCGAAGGGGGTCTTGGGGGTATTATTTAAAGCGTGATGGAGGTCTAGGGAGCAAACTAAAAATCTCCTCTTAAGACATGAATCCTGGCCCAATATTAACCATAGAGTACAGAAGGATAGCGAAGAAAGAGAGACGCTACAAATATGAAAAAAGCGAGCCGCGCGTTCGAGACATGGCAGGACGATCTCAAAGGAAAATGGGAGGGTCCCCATTAATTCGTAATAACCCCTACCTTGTACTAATAACGCTATTAATAATAAATTCTACGCTATCCAGAGACTCTATATACATGACAGAGTTAAATAGACATAAGTAGAGGCTACTGTAAAGGTCAGATCATCGTGAAATTATCGTCATTATGAGGAGGTTCACAGCCACGTCTCTTCTAGCCCCACCATTGTTGTTGTGAGAGTGGGGAGTTGCCAACGTCAAATATGCTGGGCCAAAATATCCCTAGACGTCATAAGTATAACCTATGAACTTATTTCGTAAAATGTCCTGTTTTAGTGCAATTTTATAAATTAATATCTACATAACATGTAACTAATAATATATATTCAAAATTACATTTTAATTCATGCTGTGTTGCTTGTAGTTATACAGCTTACATCATATATAAGTATTTTTTATATTGTACTAGCAGGGGTACCCGGCGTTGCCCGGGTAATCACCATAACTACTACCACCACTACTACTACCCTAATCACCATCATCAATCACTACTACCACAAGCATCACAATACTACTACTACCATAATCACCGGCCTCGACCTCCCTGTGCCTCATCAAACGGCGACCTCGATTTCGGCCGCTAAATGACCTCCGATTTTGAATCTGACCTCATCCGTACCCCCATTTTTGGGGGCTGCGAACAACTTTCGTTCCATACACCTTTTCGATCGGAGGCCTCCTTCTGCCCCAAACGGCCATTTTGTTCAATTTGTTTCAATTTGTTTTCAATTTCGGCCTCGAAACGACCTCCGATCGTGGCCTCGCCCCCTCTATGACCTGACCCAGGTCAATTGACACCCACATGCAAAGTTTCAGCTTCCCAGGTCCAGAACTGCGGCCGCCTACTAAGAGCAGACACACACACACACACACACAGACAATCGAAAATATTATATAGAGATGGAGACTAGCAGGGGTACCCGGCGTTGCCCGGGTAATCACCATAATCACCATCACTACTACTACCAAAATCACCTTCATCAATCACTACTACCACAATCATCACAATACTACTACTACCATAATCACCGGCCTCGACCTCCCTGTGCCTCATTAAACGGCGACCTCGATTTCGGCCGCTAAATGATCTCCGATTTTGGATCTGACCTCATCCGTACCCCCATTTTGGGGGGCTGCGAACAACTTTCGTTCCATACATCTTTTCGATCGGAGGCCCCTTTCTGCCCCAAACGGCAATTTTTGTTCAATTGTTTTCATTTTTGTTTTCAATTTCGGCCTCGAAACGACCTCCGATCGTGGCCTCGCCCCCTCTATGACCTGACCCACGTCAATTAACACCCACATGCAAAGTTTCAGCTCCCCAGGTCCAAAACTGCGGCCGCCTATTAACCTGACAAGCGCGATATAGACCTAGGTGCTAGGGTAGTTATTTGTGCATTTCTAGCCCTGGATTCTGACAGAATTCGTTATATTTACAATATAAACCATTATTTGTTTTCGGTATGCTTTTATTTTACATATATGATGTATATATGAACCTTCAAGAGTGCTAACATAAGTGGGAAAAGCATTTGGGTGGTGAAAAACGAAGATATTGGCCACCCGGTCATAATCTCAGGCGAGAGAGAGACACAGGCAGCCCTCCCCTCTGCTGTCTGGGAGTCAACTAAGACGAGCGGGGCGGTGTGTGCCGGTGTCTGGGTGTTGCATAACGATCTTTTATGCAACCCTCTTGTGCTACATTATCGAGGGAGAGAAAAATAACCGATAAATGATGATAATAAGAGGAAAAATAGGTGATAATTGAGGAGGGGAGGGAGGGGGGAATAAGGTGGGGAAGGAGGGGAGGGGGGTGGGTGAGATTTACATGGATGAGTACTGGAGGGGAATTATCTCACCTAGAGACAAATTCCTTTGTTTTGATAGGCCCTTTTTTTTATGGAAGGCTTTTTTTATGGTCCTGCTTCCGTGAGGCCTATCGCGTTCCCTATAGGAAGCCTTCCGTGAGGCCTATCGCGCTTGCCGGGTTAAGAACAGACACACACACACACACAGACATTCGAAAATATTATATAGATACATATTCCTAATATTTTCGTCTTGTTTTTATATATCTAATTTATATTAAATAATTTACAAGCGTTTTTTTACCAACATTAAATCACTCCTAAAGACGTTCCCTCTTTAATCTATTGCCCCCTCATTTTGCGGAATTACCCTTAACTTTGGTAGCACTGTAGACAAGCCAGGTGCACATACTGTATATCAAGGAGTATCTAATAAGGAAAAACGACTGAGGTGTTTTGGTTGTATGCCCTACAACAGTGCTGCCACCAAATCCCTAGGACGCGCGGCAAAATAACCGTGTGACGTCACGCTTTCACTCTATCCTTCTGTACTCTATGACATTAACCCTCGAATTACGAAACGAATCTCCCAAATGTAAATATTTGGTAAAGCAATAACGAGAAGATTCGACTTAGTTCGGGATAGCTTCGAAAACTGAAGGTCACGTTTTTTATTCTAGAGTGTACAATTGTGGTAATTTATTCTGATGCATATATTTCCCAAGATGTCTCGATTTGACTTGAAACTCCACATTAATGTTTTACCTTATATGTTGTATTTTGAAGGGTTCACCTTTTGGGCGATTTTTACATGTATTCATTATTTTTCTAGTTTCCTCCCTAGACCTCCATCAAATTAAAAATACATCCATTAGATCCCCCTTCTAGATTAATTTGGTAGAAAAAAATTCCCGCCGAAGGCCGGTTCTCCCAACATTACAGGCTCACCATCATTCGCCAGGGGAAAAATCGACCCCTAATTAGCACGAAGTGTCTAAATATTGACGAAGAAATGGGGATAAAGGTCTTAAAATCAACTAACTAATGGGGCAAACATCTTAACATATGAACACTAATGGGGCTAAACTTGAAGGAGAAAGTGGTCCAGAAAAGCGGCCCATCCCCCCTTAACTTGTTCAAGGCTTCAAAATGTATCGGAATCTATGACTGCAACTGTACACGCTCAGTCCGTTATATACCTTTTACTCTTCTACTTCCTTCTGGTCATCAAAAGAGAGAGAGATACACAGATAATCAGACCACACAGACCTTGCGGTCCCTACTAGGTGGACCGGCCTTAATACTACTAGGCAGGGACAGATCATAGAAGAAGAAATGGACAGCAAAGTAGAAGGCTCTCGCCCCACCCTCCTGATCCACCGGCTAAAAGGCCGTACCGAAAAATAGGAAGTGTAACCATATGGATCAAGAAATGCCCGCAAGGAAAGTGTTTATAGAGTATAGAAACACAATTAGAAAAAAGGCATGCCTAGATGTGACACAAATGTCTTCATATACAGTGTGGTCAAAGAGTGGAATAGTTTACCAAGGGAGGTGGTCGACAGTAATTCAATTGATACGTTTAAGAAAAGACTTGCCGATCATCTGATGAAGATTGTATTAATATGAATTAATCAGGAGAGAGAGAGAGAGAGAGAGAGAGAGAGAGAGAAAGAGAAAGAGAAAGAGAGAGAGAGAGAGAGAGAGAGAGAGAGAGAGAGAGAGAGAGAGGGGGGGGGGGGGGGATAAGATTATATTGGCTGGGATTCAACAGCAAATCTAATCCCCATAATTTTCCCATTCCAGATCACCCACGTAACAGCCTTCAAGTCGGCCAAGGAAACACCAAATGTACGAGAGGTAGTTCTCCCCTACGCGGACGTTTCCCAGCTTCTACCCAACATGTTCTCGACCAAGATGGCGGGAGCGATGTATATGATGCAAATGATGCCCAAGTTGTGTTCCGATAAACTGGCCTTGCCGGAGGTGCAGGCGCTGAAGGAGGAACAGTTTGATCTGATTATTATGTCCGCAGTGGCAGACTGCTTTCTCTCGTTGACCTATGAGATAAAGGTGAGTGCACTGATATACTTTGTTCCAAATAGGTAGACCAGAAATCGTAACCCGTAACCTTTGTAACTCAAAAGGGGCTAGAGTAAATGGGCTGTACATTTCCAGCTTTTGTGTTGGCTGACGCTTCCAAAATGGTAGTAGTATTAGCTCGATTATTCGAGTCGTTTGTGAAATTGACAACTTTATGGGGATAAACGTCTTAAAATAGTTGGCTGAATGGGGCCGAATGGATACAGGCCAGGGAAAGAGAGCAAAGGAGAGAAAGAGAAAAAAAGCAGGTGACCCCCCTTAAGCAATTAAGATGACTACATAGCAATTTACCGTAAGCAGGAAAATGACAGGTACAGTACATTACCCTATGATAAACTTGAGACGGTGGACATTGATTGAGGGAAAATGACAGGTACAGTACATTACCTTATGATAACTTGAGAAGGTGAACATTGATTGAGGGAAAATGACAGGTACAGTACATTACCTTATGATAACTTGAGAAAGTGGACATTGATTGAGGGAAAATGACAGGTACAGTACATTACCTTATGATAACTTGAGACGGTGGACATTGATTGAGGGAAAATGACAGGTACAGTACATTACCTTATGATAACTTGAGACGGTGGACATTGATTGAGGGAAAATGACAGGTACAGTACATTACCTTATGAAAACTTGAGAAGGTGGACATTGATTGAGGGAAAATGACAGGTACAGTTCATTACCTTATGATAACTTGAGACAGTGGACATTGATTGAGGGAAAATGACAGGTACAGTACATTACCTTATGATAACTTGAGACGGTGGACATTGATTGAGGGAAAACATTGGTTCTGCAACATAAATATTTCAAAATGTTCTATTTACAAATTGAATTGGAGAGTTGTGACCAGGCTTCCATAGTGCATTTTTAAATATTGCATTTGGGAGTTGTGCCAAGACTGGCCTATATTTTGTGTATGCATCTTTACGAGTGTTATGAATACAATAATGAACAGCCTCTGCATATGTCAAGTTTAGGGAGTCGTGTTGTGATTACCTGCATATTATTGTGTTTATGTATTACGCTTGTGGATTGTGTTATCAATCTGTGTCATGCTTACCCGTATGTTCTACTCCGTCGTTTGTCTGTATATAATTATAAACTATAGTGCGTGTGATTTGTTCATGTTCTTTCCTTTCAGTTAATCACATTCACCAAGTGTCTCTAAATATATTGGCACTTCAATTATAGCTTGTGGTAGCTTCTTCCAAGCATTTACCACCTGGTTGAAAAATAAATGTGTTTTTGAAACAATTCCCCCCCTTGTATTATTAGATTAATCAAATGTCAATTATGTGTGAATATCTACTGTAGATTATCATGGCTAATGAACATTATTAATACTTCAATAAAATCTTCCTTCATTCTGCGCCTTGATACGCTAAAGAGGCTCACAATTTTAAGACGCTCTTCATACTGTTTGTTTGTCTTCCTTGGTATACTTTGTGTATGCCGTCATGGTTTTGGCTTCCAAATTATAGAAAGGATAGGGAACAATTAAAGAGAGCTTTACTCTCTTTAATTGTTCAATATCCTTATGTAATTTGGAAACCATAACTTAACGCAACATTCTCTCTCCTTTTAAGTCATGACTATATGATATTGTTTTCAACACACAAGTTTAATTATAGTAATTCAAAATGACATTTCAAATCTGACATTATTTGCGTTTTGGCAGTTTTTATAATTATTAATATTGAACATAACAATATACGTGATACACACAATATGTGTTTATGTAGAGATACTCGATAATATATTTCTGAAATTAGGGTCAAACTATCTCTTAAATTCCTTCCAGATCCCCTTCATCTATGTAGCTCCCACTGGTGTGGGTATCCCCTTCAGCACCCTGCTTGGTAACCCGGGGTATCCCTCCTTCGTGGTCAACAAGTTCCTGGACTACCCGAGCGACATGACCTTTCTGCAGCGACTGGTCAACACTATCAGCTCTACGGCTGCTGATATGTTCTACGAATATTACCTTATGCCAAGGTATGATATATATATAGATCTTTATCATTCACTAACTAGATAGTAGGCTACAGTACTAACTAATATATCAATGCATCGGAGATTGAATATAATGAAGTCTGTACTGGCTAGAGTGACAAGAGATAATTCGACCTTGACTGGCGCACCCTTGAAACGCTGGACTAGGAAATCCTGTGATCTCACAGGAACAACCTAAGTTGGGGCAAGGGCAGATTAGGTACCCTTTAGTTAGCCCCCACTCCTTCTTCACCAAATATAATTTACCCCTAATAATATACACTCCCTAACCCATAAACCTACACCAACCCAATTTCTCACCTTCCCCCACACCCATGCATCTTCTTAACCCCACCATACCTCCCACTTCCTCTCACCTCTCCCATCCTCACCCTTCACACCATGCCTTCTCTGTTAGTCTGAGGGTCGACAGAGCGCGCCAGAAGGCCCAAAACATCGCCTCCGTCATCTTTAAGCTGACATGGTCTACTTGATCCGATCCTTCATCAAAGAGAACATCATCACCATCCTCGTAAACGGTGAAGCCGTAACTGATAAATTCTTCGAGACCGCCACAACAAGAAAACTTGAGAACAATGGCTACATCCCCATAAAAACCCAAGAGCACCAGCCAAGTGTACGCTGATCTGCCGCCGTTTTGACCCAGCAGTACTCAACCTACACAAAGAAGAACTCACCGGGAGGATCTACAATGAAAACAGAGTCAAGATCACCGACGTCTCCAGGATCAGGACCTTCCCAATGATCAAGCTCACCTGCTGTAGCCACCAAGAATCTACAAAACTCAAGGAAAACAGAATCAAAGTACACCCCATTATCATCCCCACAACAGACATTGAGTTTGAACGTTACTTAAAAGTAAACCAATGAAAAACCGCTACTGATTTGGAAACAAATCCGCAGCCTGTAAACATCCCCCAAAATGCTCCAAGTGTGGTGAAACAGGGCACTTCTATAAGATCTGTCAGAACACAGAAGTCAATTGCTGCAACTGTGGCGGAGCTCACACCATAATCAGCAAACAAGTGCGCAATAAAACTTGAGCAGGCCCCCAAAAAACAGAGGAGCACTACCACAACACCTATTTCCAACAACAGGGACCCCACCGACCATCCCTCCTGCCAACACCAAAAGGGCCACCCAGCCAACCTCAACCCCCCTCTTCGTCCAACCTCCAACTCGTCTCCAACATCGACGCCAAGATATCTACCATCCTGACGGCAAAGGAGCTTGCGGATGGCAATCGTAACTAATTCCTGAGATATGTTAATTTCGGCCTGGCATTCAACGGTATCTCAGAGATCAGGATGCCACCGAATAGATGAAGACACCTGCAGTAATCTGGCTAAACGCACTTGTCTTGCAATACTTTCTTATGCTTGATGGAGGTCTAGGGAGCCAACTAGAAAAGTATCAGTAATATATAAATCAATTGAAAAATCAATAACAATCAATAAAACAGTGCGCTTCAGGGGCTTTCACACATTCAAGTACATGATACCGCATACCGGCACATCCGTGTTCGGCCTCGGTCTTGAGAAATGTGGCCCAGACTGCAATTTTCTTACGCATACAGTAAACAATAACCGCATACAACCAACCGACAACCGACCATGAACCAACCGTCGAAAACATTAATTTAACGGTCATTTTCGATAGCCGACCGACACCGACCAATAACGACCGACTCCGACCGACAACCGACCACAAAATAATGCCACCGACCATATGCGGCTGCGGCCCCGTATACACTTCCGACCGTTGTCGAATGCCGTGCTGTTGTCCCACGATTGGCATATAAAAGGGTGGCCACTTCCTTCCCTCACTTCGTCCCCTTACCCCTCCTCCCTTCCCTGTCTCACTTCTCCCCTTACTTCCTTCCCTCACTGCCTCTCACTTCCCCTCACCACTTCTCTCACTTCCTCCCCTCCTTTTAATTCCTCCTCCTTATTTTCTCCCCTCTCCCCTCACCTCACTACTTCCCTCACCTTTTTCTCCCCCTCCACATATCTACGACAATAAACATAATAGTACTAGTTATGGTTTATTAGAAACACATGCAGACTTGCTAGGGATATTGATAGTAACTTGAGGGGGAGGTAGTGGTTTTTTTTTTGGATCCCCTTCTCTCTCATGTTTAGCCCCCCATTAGTTTTGAAATGTGTAAACATTCGCCCCAATTAGTTTGTCGATTATAAGACCTTTCGTCCTATTTCTTTATCAATATCAAGACCTTTCGTGTAATTTAGGTGTCGATTTATTTGTGACAAGCGCCAGCGAGCCTATAAAGGGAGGAATCGGCCTTCGGCCAGGACATTTTTCTTCCGACAAAAGTGTACAAATTTATATCGAAGGAGGATCTTGAGGATAATGTATTTAGCTTGAGTACGACACTAAAACAATAATGGATAAATAGATAAACAAATAAATATACCCTCTCATTTAAAATGACAGTTTATGAGGAAAGTGTTGGGCGAATTACTGATCTTGACTGTACCTTCTCTAATTTCACGTTGGTTAGATACATTAGCTACAAACTGCTTAAATGAGGGTCAGTGAATCTGTTGGCGCTTGCTTTCCTTTGTAATCGTTGTGCTACTCTACAAAATGTCACACCTACTGTATATCAACCCCTTTATGAACATGACGCATTTTGACAGTTTATTCTGGCTATCATTAGACGATATTAACTCATTCAGTACCAGGGACGTCCTTCTCATCATATTCTAGCAAGTATTAGACGATTTTATTCAGCTTAGGAAGAACTTCTAGCATTAATAAGGCTTCAAAGTATGTCAACCAACCCTTTTAACTACCACAGATCCTTCCTAAGCTGCATAATCTCTTATAAATAGAACTAGAGTATAATATAAGACACGTCGCTGGTACTCAAAGGGTTATACACCTTAGGAAGGATCTATGGGAATTGAACAGGATAAGACTATCTGAATTTAACACCTGACTTCCACATAACCTTCCTAATATAATTAAAAATCGTATAATTTGTATTTATTGTTTTATTAATTTCCCCACAACACCAAACACCTCCAATGAAATTAATGAAAGCATATATGTGATCCACCGGGATTCGAACCTGAGTTATCGCACACAGATTTTTAGACACCTTAACCATTACACCACCAAAACGGTATTTAATAGTAAACAAAATATGAAAGAAATGCGCCATAATCCTCAAGGGGTTAATTTGCAGTAAGTTCCATGGTTCTTAAGGGGAAGGGTTTATTTTTTGGTCGATAGTGTCATATATTTATTATATTTTTATTTTCCTCCTTAGACCTCCATGAAACTTAAAACAAACAAAAAATCCATTAGATTCCCCTTTGAGATTAGTTTGTACACCTAAAGGGCACGAAAGGTCTTAATTTTGACAAACAAATGAGGCGAAAGATCTTGAAATCGACAAACTAATGGGGCAAATGGCATACAAACTGAAAACTAATGGGGCTAAATATGAGGAAGAAGGGGAACCAGTGAAATCTTAGTCAGGTGGCTCCAATGTTTGTGTCATACTGACTACCTTCATATATTTTATTCAACTTACAAAGGTGCTGTCATAGCTAGAGAATAAACCCTTTCATTCCTAGAAGTTTTGCTTGAATTAAGCCTAATTCTCTGGCTATAGTATTAACCCCTTCTGTACCGGTGACGTCCTGTTAACTTTATTCTGGGTACTATTAGACGATTCTATTAAGTTTAAAATATGCCTCCAGCAACTAACTTGCGTCCCTATGCGGACATAGTCTGTGTTATGTGGTTGTATGCAGGATGGTCGTGCCACACCCAGACTGGCACGGTATGTTCCCGAACACTACCGTATGTTGCAGACTGACTTCAGGCTGCATCCACATGTTCACGACCGTTAACCGTATATTGCAGACCACCAACCGCATGCAGCCACATGCATTGCATGCGGCCTCAAATTTGAACTTTTTGGGGGGCCCGCCCACGCATGTAGCCTACTGCCGCCGACCAACTATGATCATCAACCGCATCTTGCAGACCACCTTGCAGATCATACCCCACACACGTATTCGCCGTTATGCGAAATTGCGTTCTTGACTTTGTAAAATCCCCCTTAACCCAAGGAGTGCGAAAATGAAGTAGACAAAGGTGCCCAGGAAACATAGTTTCTACCCTTCGATTCCGACAGAATTAATTATATTTACCATATAAAGCATTATTTCTTCTCTATGTGCATATATTTTTCTTGTATGATGATCATTTGAACATTGAAGAGTGATAACATTAGTGGGAACAACAATTGGGGGTTGGAAAAGGTATATTTTCGCCGTCCAGTCATATTCTGAGTCAGTCGGCCCTGGGGCGTTTTGGATGTTTTTTTCATGGTCTTCCTTCCGTGAGGCCTATCGCCTACACTATACAAATACTTCTGTGAGGATTATCGCGCTTCTCGGGTTAATGTTACCCTTGTATTTCAGTTTCGAGAGCGAGTGCCGCCGCCGGGATCTTTGTCCTCACGATATGCCCAGCTTCAACACCCTGCGATACAACGCCAGTCTTATGTTCTTTAACAGGTAAACAAACATGTACAGAAAATTATAATAATGGTAATATCCTAATAATAATAATCAAAACCATTATTTATATATATATATATACAGTATATCAGCAAGTACTTATAGATGTATTTCCTTGTAGTGTACCAACATTGGATCATCCCGCCCGTCCCGTGGTACCTGGTGAGGTACAGGTGGGAGGCATACACTGCAGGCCCGCTCAACCACTACCACAGGTATTAACACAGCAATCTATTCAACAAATACTAAGGAATTTATTGTTCAGTCGGCCAAATAAGTGATGTCTCGGCACCAAGTATATTTTGATCAATAATTGGTGTCAGCAAAATCTAAACATAATTTATTGATTTCGAGTGAGATATACAAACATGTTTCTACACTAACCTACCCTATTCAACATCTGACTCACAATAATACAGTACAGAGCGAGCCAAACGTAATGACAGCGAAGACATTACTTATTATCTTTACCGTACAGTTAACATCGTCATGATATTGTGTGTGAAATCTATAGCTAAGGGCATTAACGAAACACTTCTACGGCGTGCAACAGATAGTACTATAGTTGGTATATTTTCAGCTGGGGTAAATTGCCATGTCCTCATCATGATTCCTGGGCTATTACAGAGATTTTGTACCGAAATATGCTCTTTTGAATAAATGTTTGGTATTTATATGAAGCAGAAACATAGTAGTATTATATAATTTATTTCCACTAAGTCTCGAAATATCAGTTGCTAAGGGGTTCCGACAGTGAGGTACCTGTAGTTTGAGAGGCCAAACGAGTGTCAATACGGGCAGCAAAACTTGTCATCTAGAGTAAGACCTCCAAAATTCGTCTTCTTCAACAGGCTATAGAAAACTTATGTCCAGAGGAACGTAAACTTTATGATTGAAACGGGTAAAGGAACTTGTTAAACATAAATGAACACATGATTGACCGAGGCAAGTAAAACTATCCTCCATTTCAGGATCTAGAGAAGTGGGTGAATGGTTCTGGTAGTGAGGGATTCATCTTCTTCAGTCTGGGCTCGGTCGTTAAACCAACCACTTTGCCCGAGGAGTAAGTATGTGAAGTAATTAAGAGGAGGATTTTAGTTTGTTCCATAGACCTCCATCAAGCTTACACATATAAACCCAAGACCCCCTTCTATATAAATGTGTACATTTGTTGGTAGAAAAATGTCACGGCCGAAGGAAGGTTCCTCCTAAGTTACAGGCTCGCTGTCGTTCGCCAGGAAATGATCGACACCTATATATCATGAACAGGTCTAAACTCATTCAGTACCGGTGACATCCTTTTCATTTTTAAGCTTAGGAAGGACGTCTTCCCATTAAAATGCTCAATTGATCTTTTTAGCTACCATATAACTTTCCTAAGCCTCATAAAATCCACTAAATGTAGCTGAAATTAATTAAAACAGACGTCACCGGTACTGTAATGGTCACATTTGACGTAAATGGGGCGAACAATCTTAAAGTTGCCAAACTAATAGGGCGAACGTCTTACAAACTCTAAACTAATGGGGCTAAACATGTGGGAGAAAGTGGTCCAGAAAACAACCTATGTAAAAATGTCCCCTTAATCCTACTTGAGTATATTATCTATAACATCTTTATTAGCACCAATAACCCCCCGAATGAAATTAATGAAAGCATGCGATCCTCCCAGGATTCAAACCCAGGACACCTCATACAGAACTTACACGCTCTAACCATTACACTATCAAGGCAATTATAGGTACAGCTCATGACCACGATTAATATCCATTTATCAAATATTGGATATCAATCTAATCATGTATTGAACCTGATTGCACCATGAACAGCCCAATGCTTAACACTATCTGGTGCAACGTCTTGGAGGTTATTATGGTATTTTGTTTAATTATTATTGAGAGTTTTATTTGTTTTAGCCATTTTTTAACAATGTGTTTTTAGTTATCCCCCAACACTTAAAAACACGGCTCTCCAAACCCCCTTCAAACTAAAAATGGTCCCCCAGACCCCATTCAAGCTAAATATGTAAATTTTTCGGTAGACAAATGTCCCGGCCAAAGGCCGGTTTCTCCCAAATTGCAGGCTCGCTATCGCTCGCCCAGGAATAATCAACACCTTATTGGGTTGAAGCATCTTATAATCGCCAAACTAATGAGGTGAAACGTCTTAAAATCTCCAAACTAATGAAGTAAAACAGGGAGGATCAAAATAGACCCACTCGGGCCGCCCTGCACCTAATAGGGTTAATCGAGTGGAAAGAACATTTGATGGAGTCAGATTGCAAAGGACCGAACTCGCTACGAAATGTTCCTGAACCTATTGATATTATCTTTTAGCATCGTTCTAAACACCAATATCCCCCCAAATTAAATGAATGAAAACATACTAACCTCCCAGGATTCGGACCCATATTATCAGGCTGTAATTTGTTGCTAGTTATATTATAGTGTGTTTTTTGTTTTTTTTTGTTTTTGTCTATGTGATTGAGGGAGGCAAAAGGCAGAACTGCCTATAACAAGTGCCTCCCCCATAGTTAAAAGAGTGTCAGGGCCAAAATCAAGGGACGTTAGAGCCACAATGCCTGGACACACTGAGTTTGAAGCAATTTAAGTCATAGGAAGAGGGAAAGACCGATTCTGGGAGAGAGTTCCAGAGCTCAGCTGTTGAGTAGAAGAAAGTTTGAGAGTAACGTTTCACTCTTGGGTTGGAGAGTTGCACAGAGTAGGGGTGGGATTGAGTTGCAAGAGGGGTACCACGTGCCCTACGTAAAGGAGGTGGTATACACTGGGAAAGCTCTGAGGAACACTGATTATTATATTAGCGATAGAGATGCAACATTGCGTCGGAGAGAGAGAGATTGCAGAGAGTTGGTGAGTGGACGGGAGTTAATGATATGAAAGTCCTTCCTTTCAACTTTGTCTAGGAGAGCGGTGTGAGAGGAACCTCCCCACACATGTGAACAATACTCAATACAAGGATGCACTATGCCCCTGTTCAGAGCAAGAAGCTGTGCAGGGGAAAAGAACCCCCTAAGGCGGTTGAGCACACCCAGCTTCTGGGAGGCTGCCTTAGCAAGACTGGTAATATGGTCCTTCCAACTGAGAGCAGAAGAAAATGAAACACCAAGAATATTGAGAGAAGATGAAGGATTGATTTTTGTATTGTTGAAGAATAAGGGATAGTCCACAGGGAGTTCCTGATGGGTAGATAGATGGAGAAATTGGGTTTTGGAAGCATTAAAGGTAGCAATTGGAGATAGCCTTTAGATCAGAATTTAAGAGTTCTATGGCTTCATTATGTTTGTCGTTGAGGGATTGCTGGCTGGGGCGTTCTGAAAAACTAATGGAGTAGTGTAAGGTTGAGTCGTCTGCGTATGAATGGATGGGAATTGAGGTACAGTTAAGGAGATCATTTATAAAAATTAGAAAGAGAATAGGAGATAGGACAGAGCCCTGAGGAACACTGGAGTTTATAGGGTGAGGAAGTGAACAATGGCCATCCACAACCGCGGCTATGGAACGGCCGGAAAGGAAATTAGAGACAAAGGCACAGATGGAGGGATAGAAACCGAAGGAGGGTAGTTTAGAAATTAAAGATTTGTGCCAGACTCTATCGAAGGCTTTCGATATGTCTAGTGCAATAGAAAAAGTCTCACCGAAGTCCCGAAAGGAGGATGACCAAGAGTTATTAAGATATGAAAGAAGATCATGTGACGCTTCTACATAGTAGCCACGTGCGGGCATGCGCGCGCGTCGGCTGCCCAGCCGTTTAGAAACCGGCTGGTGGCAGCCGGTCTGCAGGCTTTTCCTTAGTATATATCCTACGACAACGTAACTAATGTCTGGGATATTCTTATGTTGTTTCACAGCTTGAAGCTGCCCTTATTCTTAACCAACGCATCTTAGTATATTTTATTCTCGATAGTTGATTATTTCATTATAATATATAAGATGTAAGTCTAGTGAGGGCGGGAGGAGACGAGCGGGAGAGAGAGACCGGCTTGGGACGTTGCTTCGCTTGCCAGCTTGGGACGAGCCTGAAGCGTTGCCATATACATTTGATTGCAGCGTTATGCTTAGTTTCGACTCACGCACGGGATAGAGGATTTTGACCAGGCAACAGTGTTGAGTGTTGCCAAGCCTGGGATGTATTTTGTATGCCTAGGGTGGGGTCCAGACAGATTCAAGACTCAGAGCTCACCTCACTGTCGTACCCTTCGGACCCCCTTGATATCTATCCCTCTCAACCCCACTTAGAAACTTTCTCTCTTACTTTGTATACCTTCCTTCCACTACTTCACCAATCTATTTAATTATCCCATCCCCTTGATAGACCTTATATCTATTATTGTATTAACGACGAGCTCTCAGATAACTAGATAGGATTTTGGGCCTTATGCAGAGACGTAATTGTTAATGAGACCTAGGAAGCTTTTTTGTTGTCTCATATTTGGTGGTTTCATGCTTGCTAGTGTGTTCTTGTGTCAGGTTAGCAGGGGCTAGACCGGAGGGGAGGCTTTTTGCGATCCTTTAAGTAAAGTCTGCTGGTGCGAGTCTTGTGGACCCGCACGACTTTACTAGGATACCCGTGGGAGTCTGGGGGCATTTTCTTGTCTGTGTCCCTGTGTGTCTAGTGTTGTGTTGTGTGAGGGCCCTTGCCTAGTCCACTCAGCACTGCGCTAGCACATCTTGCTTTTGTTTTAGGGTCGCCAGGAGAGGGTCAGATACTTGCGATCTGAGTCTCTCAAGAGAGCACCCTTTCAATTAGAGTAATTTGGCGCACAGACTTGGGAACGTCCCTAGGCTAGAGCAGGTGGCTCAGCCCGGGTATCCGAAGCCTATATCCTTCCGGCTAGACCTCTGCCACCTGGCAGATTAACAGCTAGGGGTTTATTATTTCTGTATGCTTGTTATTGTGCCACAGTTTACCATTTTTGTGAGTATTGGGAGTCAGGATGTGTCTTAGAGACTCTGTCCGAGCAGGCTTGCCTGACTAAGAGTGAGAAGCACACCTGTATGTGGTTATGTTGCGAGTTGCTGCTTTTATTTAATTATACCTATGCCATTATACACTGTATGGCCTATCACTAGTATTTATTCCTGCTTATGAGTTAAGAGTTCTCTAAATCCGTAACGTACTTTCTTTGCTAAGCATCAGATCCTACAGTAGCCGCATGCAGTTTAGAAACCCGCATCTTGTCTACCTGTACGATGTTTTGAGGACTGTTTGCTTTCACCTTCTTTCACACAGGGGTGATTAGTTGTATTAATTAACGTAACGTTAAATGTACTTTCTTCTAGTTTGTTATTAAATTGTTTCTGCAATTTAATTCCGTTATCTATCTTTTCTTTGAAGCTTTAAGTCAACTTAATTGTGTGATCTTTTATATAGCCTGCTTGACTATCAGCTGTCTATAGTGCGTGCACCCTGTAACCGAGTCATAGAATACCTTGTTGTCCAGGCAGGACTCTTGACGGTTTAGGGTGGTTTGTTGCCTGGGTTTATAGATAAGGGTTGGATCTAGCGTTTTCCGTTGTTGCTTGTTGCCGCATACCTAGTCCAATAGACAGAGCCCAGTGTTTATATATCCCAGGACGTAACAAATGGCGACCTTGCATAGGATTTACTGAACAGAGGAATATAGTGGTCATTTGTTTTAAGATTCCTTATGATTATAGGAATACAGTGGACATAGTTTTTTTTTTGGAGCAACCAATATAACACATTAAAGACTTTAAATAACATTAGTATATACATACTTGCATAGGAGATAAGGCACATTCTATAACCGTGATAATTACTGCAGTACACAAACATGTCTAATACATCAGAACACAGTGATGGGTCAGGTCACGATATGGCTCGGAGGGAGAAAGACCTGTGGAGTGGCTAGTCGATAGCGAGGAGGGTGCTAGAAGATTTTTAGAGGTGCCCCTTACCGCTGCCAGGGTGTTGAAGCTGAATAAGTATGGCTTAAAGTGTGTGGCAGGTCTTCAGGGTCACCAGGGTTTAAGTGGCATGAGGAAAGATCAGCTGAGGACTTTGATATTGGGTTTAGAAGGGAGAGACCTGGGTGGAGAGGCGACTGGGGGCCCCGGTCCCCAGCCCCCCCTCCACTCTACCCCCGTATCAAAGATCAGGGTGCCTGAATTTAGTACATACCCCCAAGTTGATGGTCAATGGCAGCGTGGAATTCAATCACAGGGACCCTCCCCATTAAATGCACCTTCCCCTCCTCAAGGGTTGACTCCAGATTTGTTGTTTCGGCTTGAGATGGCCAAGGTTGAGGCCTCCGAAAGACAGGTTAGTGTGCAGGCTGAGGTTGCTAGAGCTCAGGTTGAGGCTACCGAAAGACAGGCTAGTGGGTCAGGCTGACGCTGCAGAGAGAACAGCTATACGAGAGGCTGAACTGCAGGCAGAGTCTACTAGGTATCGGGCTGACAGGGAGCTGGAGATCTCTCGAGTGGAGGTAACAGGGCGAAATATTGGGGGAGGTAACAGACATCGGGACCAATCATTGTCGCACCTGTTTAAACTGGTTCCTGTGTTCGATGAATTATGTGTGACTGAGTTTTTTATGCGATTTGAGAAGAAGTGTCAGGAACACCAGTGGCCTCAGGAAAAGTGGGCAGCATTAGTTTCATCAAGACTCCTAGGAAAGGGGCTAAAAGCGTATGATGCACTACCTTTAGAGTCCTGTGTAGTTTATGATGAGCTAAAGAAGGCTGTGCTACGGGCCTATGAGTTGCAACCAGAAACTTACCGCTTGAGGTTTCGGGGTGTTACTAAGGGCAAGGATAGTACCTTCCTGGAACACGCCCGGGACTTGTCTGATGCACTACGACATTGGCTGCGTTCTGAGAGGGCAGCTACTTTTGAGGAGTTGAGTGAGCTGGTTCTCTTGGAGCAGTTCTTTAAGTGCACAGGCGGGGACTTAACATTAAATATAAAGGAAAAAAATCCTAGAACTCTCCAGGAGGCAGCAGAAATGGCTGACCGCCGACTGTCATTAATTCGAGGGTGCGGAGCAGCAGCTAGGAGTGAGTCGGGTGCAAAGGATCGTACCCCTCCCCCTCCCAAGAATTTTGATACACATAAATACACAAAACCATCTAGCACTGACAATAAAACTGAACATAAACCAAATACCGTCCCGTATAAGAAGTCTAATGGTACCTCCCACTCCCAAGGGAAACCAAAGAGTAAAGAGTGCTTTGCATGTCACAAGGAGGGTCACTTTGCAAATGCTTGTCCGAACAAGCCACCAAACAAGGTTGTGTCATTGGCCCGCAGCATAGGGGTGTCGCCTATATCTTCTGAGTTTGCCAAGGGTAGTTCATCAGAGGGTGGGACACAGCCTGCGTTCAAGAGTCCGGAAGGCTCGAACCCTGTCCGCGACGTCTTTGGGGGTCATAGAGGGCATGGTTTTGTGAGGTGGGCTGGCGAAAGGCGAGGAGTTAAGCTATTGCGTGATACGGGGGCTTCTCAGACCTTGTTAAAGAACTTTACTGGTAGGCCGATTAACGCTGCTCGGGTGGTGGTAGTTCAGGGGAAAACAATGCTACGAAGTCCTACCCGCTGGTGCGGATGGAGCTGGAGGTGGGTGGTGTGGCGAAGGAGCTGGATGTAGGAATTGTAGAGAACTTGCCTGTTGGGGGCGTCGACCTCCTCCTCGGCAACGGCTTTGCGGTGCCTGCTTCTAAGGTTTCACCCTTGGTCGTTGCCGAGAAGGCGGCCGACGTTAGTAGGGAGGAACAGGAGTGGGTTGAGAAGTGTAGCGTACAAACCATGGCGTGTGTTGTGACGCGTTCTCAGACATCCGGAGCCTTGCAGCCACCACCTCAGTCTATCAAACCGCGGAGGAAAGGTCACAAGAAAACGGGAAGTGTTGGTCAATTGGAGAGTTTTGAGCCGGCAGTGTTTCTTGGTGACTCATTATTGGCATCTATGTTAGAGTCTGGAGAGGCCCCGGGGCCTGTCACCGCTAGTGCAGGTGCAGGGCAGGAAGAGACTCTGCGATAGCATCGTTATGCGCAGCGTGAGGAAAGGATGGCTCAGCGGGACATTGGAGGTGGAAATAAATTATTTAAGATGAACTTGGATAATCTCGCACCTGCTGATATATGTTCCTTGCAGCTGGAAGATCCTGAAGTCAGGGTGTGTGGTAATGGTGCTATCGAACTGGAGAGCGATGGGGATGCGCAGCCTGGTGATTTTTTCTTGTCCGAGGGGATCTTGTTTCGGAGACATCAGGATCCCTAGAAAAAGTGGGATGGCGGGTCAGGATTAGTGGACCAGTTAGTAGTACCGATGGTGTGCCGTGAGAGCTTATCGAGATTATCTCATGATGTGCCTTTGGCAGGGCACCTGGGGGCACGTAAGACGGAGGCAGCTCTGAGCAAGCTTTTCTGGTGGCCTGGGTTAAAGGCGAGTGTCGTGTCATGGGTGTCACAGTGTCACACTTGTCAAGTTGTTGGGAAACCCAATCAGGTCATCCCGAGAGCCCCGTTACAACCCATCCCTGTCATTGAGCCGCCCTTCAGCAAAGTAGTTATCGATATGGTTGGCCCATTGCCCCCCACTAGTGCCGGCAATAAATTTTTACTAACTGTAATGGATGTAGCAACACGGTATCCAGATGCTTACCCCATGCGCAACGGGATGGCTAAGACTGTTGTCAAAAACTAACTTGTCTATTTCTCTCATTATGGCTACCCTCAGGAGATCCAGTCTGATCAGGGATCCAATTTTACTTCTGCTCTGTTTAAGCAGACCATGCAGCAACATGGGATAGTGTCTGTGGTGTCATCTGCCTACCATCCCGAGAGTCGGGGAGTTTTGGAAAGGTGGCACTCGACTCTCAAGAGTATGTTGCGGTGTTATTGCATGGAAAATGGGAAGGACTGGGATCTAGGTCTCCCATACGTTTTATTTGCTGCGAGAGAAGTACCTGGGGAGAGCTTGGGATTTAGCCCGAACGAGTTGGTTTTTGGACACAGGGTCAGGGGGCCCCTCCACATAGTCAAGGAGATCTGGGAGGGAGTCACAAAGCCATGCTCGCTTCTAAAGTATGTAGTTGAAAGCCGTGAGAGAATGCTAAAGAGCTTGGAGGTAGCAGGTCGGAACCTTAAGAGTTCACAAGCTCAGATGAAGGACAGATACGACCAGAAGGTGAAGCTGAGGGAGTTTGAAGTAGATCAGGAGGTACTGATACTACTGCCTCTGGTGGGACACCCCTTGTCTGCCAAGTATTCTGGTCCGTATCGGGTTGTAAGGAAGGTTTCTGATCTCGACTATTTAGTAGCTACTCCTGATCGTAAGAAAAAGAACCAACTTTGCCCTGTAAATCTGATGAGTATGTGAGGCGCCCCTCCGAGCCTCTCACTGTCCCGGTGTTGATCTGCAGCGATCGTGGTGGAGAAGGAGGAAGTGACAGTCAAGCTGTGGGGGAGGATAATTGGGATTGTCATGTTTCCGCGGATCAGTGGGCGGGGAATTCTAGACAAGTGGCTCACGAGTTGATATTGCACCTGCCTGAGCATCAGCGTGTAGCTGTGCAGCACTTGTTTGATTCAAACCCAGCTGTTTTTGCGGAGCATCCTGGCCTCACTACTCAAGCGGTGCACGATGTCGATGTTGGGGACCACCCGCCCTTTAAATCAGTGCCATACTGTGTTCCCCCTATTAAATTACCAGCACTTAGGGAAGAGCTGGATTATATGCTGAAACGTGGGCTGATTTCTGAGGGTGCAGTAAGGTGGACTTCCCCAGTCACACTGCAGCCCAAACCAGATGGCAAGGTGCGGTTTTGTATAGATTTCCGCAGGTTGAATGGTTTAACCCCCACAAATGCCTACCCTCTCCCTCGCGTGGACGACAGTGTGGATAAGATAGGAAAAACCAAGTTCCTCACTAAGATAGACCTTGTTAAGGGTTATTGGCAAGTGCCCTTGTCTGAGCGAGCGCGAGAGGTGTGTGGGTTTGTGGTGGACGGTGCCACATATCGTTGCCATGTTATGCCATACGGGCTGAAAAATGCCCCTGCAACGTTTCAGAAATTAATGAACGACATTGTAGCCGACATTCCCAACTGTACGGTGTACCTAGATGATGTCATAATATAAGACGAGGATTTTAACAGTCACTGTGCTCACATCGGACAGCTTTATAATAAACTGAATGAAGCAGGTTTGGTGGTAAACCTGGGTAAGTGCGATTTTGTCAAAGCCACAGTTTTGTACCTGGGGTTCGAGGTGGGGATGGGTCAGGTGTGCCCTCCACAGACAAAGATCAAAGCCATCGATCAGTTTCCCCAGCCTACGACTAAGAAACAAATCATGCGGTTTCTAGGTATGATAGGCTATTATCGTCGCTTCATCAAAGGCTATTCGACTGTACTTGCACCTTTAACTGACTTATTATCTAAGGACAGGAAGTTCCGGTGGTCTCCTGAGTGTGCAGAGGCGTTTTCCTTGGTGAAACACCTGTTATGTACCCACCCCATACTCAGGGCCCCAGACTTCAGCAGACCTTTTCAGCTGGCGATTGATGCCAGTGGCGTAGGGGCTGGGGCTGTCTTGTTACAGACAGATGATGAAGGTATCGAACATCCAGTGAGTTTTTACAGTAAAAAATTCAATAGTGCACAAAGGAATTACTCTGTAATTGAAAAAGAACTCCTGGCGATAGTGCTGGCGCTCAGGCACTTCGATGTATATGTTCCTGCTTTCGGACCAGTCGTAGTGGTTTATACCAATCATCACCCTCTGAAATTCTTGAATCAGTTTCATAACCGGAATATGAGGCTGACCAGGTGGTCACTCATGCTTCAGGAGTATAATCTGGACATACGCCATATTGCCGGTTCTGATAACGTGATAGCGGATTGTCTATCAAGGGTGGATGATGTTGGTTAAACTGCCACAGGATTGAGGGTTGAGTGTGGAGGAAAATAGGCTGTCACTGTAGTTCAGCCGAAAAAAAAAAAAAAAAAAAAAAAAACTTATAAAAACTCTTTATTTTTATAACGTGTAGAATTTTGTATAAGATGTTGTAGCAGTATCTAAGTTGAATGTTTTCGCTTATTGTCGCTAAGTTAGTTGAACTTGCTCGGTGGAGCGCAACAGTCTTTATTTTTTTGATATATAGTGCCTTGTGTCGCAACAGTGTGTGGTACTATGAGAAGCTTTCAGTTATATATGAAGAACATAGTCAAGGGTTTTATATCTTGGGGGAGGTGTGACGCTTCTGCATAGTAGCCACGTGCGGGCATGCGCGCACGTCGGCTGCCCAGCCGTTTAGAAACCGGCTGGTGGCAGCCGGTCGGCAGGCTTTTCCTTAGTATATATCCTACGACAACGTAACTAATGTCTGGGATATTCTTATGTTGTTTCACAGCTTGAAGCTGCCCTTATTCTTAACCAACGCATCTTAGTATATTTTATTCTCGATAGTTGATTATTTCATTATAATATATAAGATGTAAGTCTAGTGAGGGCGGGAGGAGACGAGCGGGAGAGAGAGACCGGCTTGGGACGAGCCTGAAGCGTTGCCATATGCATTTGATTGCAGCGTTATGCTTAGTTTCGACTCACGCACGGGGTAAAGGATTTTGACCAGGCAACAGTGTTGAGTGTTGCCAAGCCTGGGATGTATTTTGTATGCCTAGGGTGGGGTCCAGACAGATTCAAGACTCAGAGCTCACCTCACTGTCGTACCCTTCGGACCCCCTTGATATCTATCCCTCTCAACCCCACTTAGAAACTTTCTCTCTTACTTTGTATACCTTCCTTCCACTACTTCACCAATCTATTTAATTATCCCATCCCCTTGATAGACCTTATATCTATTATTGTATTAACGACGAGCTCTCAGATAACTAGATAGGATTTTGGGCCTTATGCAGAGACGTAATTGTTAATGAGACCTAGGAAGCTTTTTTGTTGTCTCATATTTGGTGGTTTCATGCTTGCTAGTGTGTTCTTGTGTCAGGTTAGCAGGGGCTAGACTGGAGGGGAGGCTTTTTGCGATCCTTTAAGTAAAGTCTGCTGGTGCGAGTCCTGTGGACCCGCACGACTTTACTAGGATACCCGTGGGAGTCTGGGGGCATTTTCTTGTCTGTGTCCCTGTGTGTCTAGTGTTGTGTTGTGTGAGGGCCCTTGCCTAGTCCACTCAGCACTGCGTTAGCACGTCTTGCTTTTGTTTTAGGGTCGCCAGGAGAGAGTCAGATACTTGCGATCTGAGTCTCTCAAGAGAGCACCCTTTCAATTAGAGTAATTTGGCGCACAGACTTGGGAACGTCCCTAGGCTAGAGCAGGTGGCTCAGCCCGGGTATCCGAAGCCTATATCCTTCCGGCTAGACCTCTGCCACCTGGCAGATTAACAGCTAGGGGTTTATTATTTCTGTATGCTTGTTATTGTGCCACAGTTTACCATTTTTGTGAGCATTGGGAGTCAGGGTGTGTCTTAGAGACTCTGTCCGAGCAGGCTTGCCTGACTAAGAGTGAGAAGCACACCTGTATGTGGTTATGTTGCGAGTTGCTGCCTTTATTTAATTATACCTATGCCATTATACACTGTATGGCCTATCACTAGTATTTATTCCTGCTTATGAGTTAAGAGTTCTCTAAATCCGTAACGTACTTTCTTTGCTAAGCATCAGATCCTACAGTAGCCGCATGCAGTTTAGAAACCCGCATCTTGTCTACCTGTACGATATTTTGAGGACTGTTTGCTTTCACCTTCTTTCACGCAGGGGTGATTAGTTGTATTAATTAACGTAACGTTAAATGTACTTTCTTCTAGTTTGTTATTAAATTGGTTCTGCAATTTAATTCCGTTATCTATCTTTTCTTTGAAGCTTTAAGTCAACTTAATTGTGTGATCTTTTAATATAGCCTGCTTGACTATCAGCTGTCTATAGTGCGTGCACCTTGTAACCGAGTCATAGGATACCTTGTTGTCCAAGCAGGACTCTTGACGGTTTAGGGTGGTTTGTTGCCTGGGTTTATAGATAAGGGTTGGATCTAGCGTTTTCCGTTGTTGCTTGTTGCCGCATACCTAGTCCAATAGACAGAGCCCAGTGTTTATATATCCCAGGACGTAACAATCACCAGTAGAGCGACCCTTAAGGAAGCCATACTGGCGATCTGAGTGCAGATTATGAGAAGAGAAATGCTTAAGAAATTTGGAAGCAAGAATAGTTTCCAAACTTTAGAAAGACAAGAGATGAGAGCAATTGGACGATAGTTGGAGGATTGAGAGCGGTCACCCTTCTTTGGGACAAGTTGAATGTGAGCAAACTTCCAGCATGAAGGGAAGACGTTAGAGGATAGACAGAGACGAAAGAGTTTGCCTAGGCAGGGAGTCAGCACGGAAGCACAGTTTTTGAGAACAGGAGGAACACCGTCCGGACCGTACGCCTTATTAGAATTAAGCCCAGGGAGGGTAGAAAGTACATCTTTAGAAGAGATTAGGATATTACGCATAAGTAAGAGAGAGGAGGGTGGAGAGGGAGGAATAGCATCGGAATCATCCAAGGTGCAGTTTCTAGCAAAAGTTTGAGCAAAGAGTTTAGCTTTGTCAGAGGAAGAACTGATGGATGTGCCATCAGAGTGGGAAAGGGGAGGGAAAGACGAGGAAGAGAAATTGTTGGAGAGGTTTTTGGCTAGGTGCCAGAAAGCTTGGGAAGAGCTAGAGTTGGATAGTTCAGTGCATTTATTATTGATGAAAGTCGAAGAACAGATTTGGCTTGATTCCGGGCAGAAACATAGGAAGAATGAGAGTCTTGAGTTTTAAGGCGTCGGTACCGTTTGAATGCTTCCTCCTTATTGCGGACAGCAGTAGAACAGGCGTGAGTAAACCAAGATTTTTTAGCATTAGTCTGAGAGAAAGAGAATGGAATGTATGCTTCCATGCCCGATAGGATTACCTCGGTAATGCATTCAGAACTCTCCGAGGGTCCCTGGCCACGGAAGCAGAAATCATTCCATGGGAAATCAAAGAACTACTGCCGGAGAGCCTCCCAGTCGGCAGCGCCAAAGTGCCACAAGCCTCGCCGGCTAGGAGGATCGGGTGGCCGTACTGGAGAGATAGGACAGGTGACGGAGATAAGTTTATGGTCGGAGGAGCCCAAAGGAGAGAAAAGATCGACAGTATAAAAAGAAGGGTTAGAAGTTAGAAACAAGTCAAGAATGTTGGGCCAATCTCCGATGCGATCCGGGATACGGGTTGGTTGCTGAACTAACTGCTCTAGGTCATTTAGGATAGAAAAGACGTTGGCTTGTTCACCAGATGGGTCAGTAGTGTGAGAGGAGAGCCATTGGTGGTGGTGAACATTGAAATCTCCTAAGATGGAGATTTCTGAGAAAGGAGAAATGGATAGAATGTGTTCCACTGTAGAGTTTAGATAGTCAAAGAATTTGGGAAAGTTGGTAGAGTTAGGGGAAAGATAAGACAGCACAGAAATATTTAGTAAGAGAATGACAGGAAAGTTTGAGTCATAAAGTTGAGAATTCTGAGGAGTCGAAATCGGGAACACGAGAGCAAGTGAGTTTGTTGTGCACATATGCACAACATCCGTCTTTGGCTTTGAAACTGCTAGGATAGAGAAAGTAGGAGGATACAGAGAAGGGGCTGCTGGATGTTGCTACAGACACCTGAGTTTCGGTGAGGAAGAGAAGATCAGGTTTGTAGGAGGAGAGATGGTGTTCAACAAAGTGAAAGTTAGAGGAAACTCCGCGAATGTTGCAGAAATTAATAGAAACCTATTGCAGTATTTTATATGTGTATCATTTGTAGCTATAGTTATATGTTAGCGAGGATTAACATATTAGAGTAATTTATCAGTGTGTCATTTGTAGCGATTCAGAGTTAAAGATAATATGCATGTTTTATCAGTATTTAAACCGATTGGCATATGATATTATATTATAGAGTAATTTGTGGATAACATTATTTATACATAATTGAATATCGTGTCAGAGTATATTATAATATAGTGTAGTTTGTAGCTATTCATGTTTTGTACATGTTTGAGTACTGTGGTAAACTATCAATGGAAGTTAAATATTACTAAGCTATAATGAATCAAAATAAAATCAATCTAAATGAAAACTACTCTATATCTAAATTGAATTCAATCTGAAACAAGCTAATTTATATCCAAAGGTCTCACATAATAAATTTATATATAGGGTAAGGTTATAAGGGTTAATATTAGACAGGAATTAACTCACCAATAGTTCCACGTGGCAATGAGGCAAGGGAGAACGTTTTCTCCTTTCTCAGAAATCTCCATCTTAGGAGATTTCAACGTTCACCACCGCCAATGGCTCTCCTCTCACACTACTGATCCACCTGGTGAACAAGCCTATGTCTTTTCTATCCTAAATGACCTAGAGCAGTTAGTTCAGCAACCCACCCGTATCCCGGATCGCATCGGAGATCGGCCCAACATTCTTGACCTGTTTCTAACTTCTAACCCTTCTTCTTATACTGTCGATCTTTTCTCTCCTTTGGGCTCCTCCCACCATAAACTTATCTCTGTCACCTGTCCTATCTCTCCAGTACAGCCACCCGATCCTCCTAGCCGGCGGCGCTTGTGGCACTTTGGCGTTGCCGACTGGGAGGCTCTTCGGCAGTACTTCTTTGATTTCCCATGGAATGATTTCTGCTTCCATGGCCGAGGACCCTCGGAGAGTGCTGAACGCATTACCGAGGTAATCCTATCGGGCATGGAAGCATACATTCCATTCTCTTTCTCTCAGACTAATGCTAAAAAATCTTGGTTTACTCATGCCTGTTCTACTGCTGTCCGCAATAAGGAGGAAGCATTCAAACGGTACCGACGCCTTAAAACTCAAGACTCTCATTCTTCCTATGTTTCTGCCCGGAATCAAGCCAAATCTGTTCTTCGACTTGCCAAACACTCTTTCATCAATAATAAATGCACTGAACTATCCAACTCTAGCTCTTCCCAAGCTTTCTGGCATCTAGCCAAAAACCTCTCTATAATTTCTCTTCCTCGTCTTTCCCTCCCCTTTCCCACTCTGATGGCACAACCATCACTTCTTCCTCTGACAAAGCTAAGCTCTTCGCTCAAACTTTTGCTAGAAACTCCACCTTGGATGATTCCGGTGCTATTCCTCCCTCTCCGCCCTCCTCTCTCTTACTTCTGCCTAATATCCTAATCTCTTCTAAAGATGTACTTTCTACCCTCTCTGGGCTTAACACTAATAAGGCGTACGGTCCAGACGGTGTTCCTCCTGTTGTTCTCAAAAACTGTGCTTCCGTGCGGACTCCCTGCCTAGGCAAACTCTTTCGTCTCTGTCTATCCTCTAACGTCTTCCCTTCATGCTGGAAGTTTGCTCACATTCAACCTGTCCCAAAGAAGGGTGACCGCTCTCAACCCTCCAACTATCGTCCAATTGCTCTTATCTCTTGTCTTTCTAAAGTTTTTGAAACTATTCTTGCTTCCAAATTTCTTAAGCATTTCTCTTCTCATAATCTGCTCTCAGATCGCCAGTATGGCTTCCTTAAGGGTCGCTCTACTGGTGATATTCTTTCATATCTTACTAACTCTTGGTCATCCTCCTTCGGGACTTCGGTGAGACTTTTTCTATTGCACTAGACATATCGAAAGCCTTCGATAGAGTCTGGCATAAATCTTTAATTTCTAAACTACCCTCCTTCGGTTTCTATCCCTCCATCTGTGCCTTTGTCTCTAATTTCCTTTCCGGCCGTTCCATAGCTGCGGTTGTGGACGGCCATTGTTCACTTCCTCACCCTATAAACTCCGGTGTTCCTCAGGGCTCTGTCCTATCTCCTATTCTCTTTCTAATTTTTATAAATGATCTCCTTAACTGTACCTTAATTCCCATCCATTCATACGCAGACGACTCAACCTTACACTACTCCATTAGTTTTTCAGAACGCCCCAGCCAGCAGTCCCTCAACGACAAACGTAATGAAGCCATAGAACTCTTAAATTCTGATCTAAATACTATTTCCAATTGGGGCAGAGAAAACCTTGTTAACTTTAATGCTTCCAAAACCCAATTTCTCCATCTATCTACCCGTCAGGATCTACCAGCGGACTATCCCTTATTCTTCAAAAATACAAAAATCAACCCTTCATCTTCTCTCAATATTCTTGGTGTCTCTTTTTCTTCTGCTCTCATTTGGAAGGACCATATTACCAGTCTTGCTAAGGCAGCCTCCCAGAAGCTGGGTGTGCTCAACCGCCTTAGGGGGTTCTTTTCCCCTGCACAGCTTCTTGCTCTGTACAGGGGCATAGTGCGCCCTTGTATTGAGTATTGTTCACATGTGTGGGGAGGTTCCTCTCACACCGCTCTCCTAGACAAAGTTGAAAGGAAGGCCTTTCGTATCATTAACTCCCGTCCACTCACCAACTCTCTGCAATCTCTCTCTCTCCGCCGCAATGTTGCATCTCTCTCGCTATTCTATCGCTACTATAATAATCAGTGTTCCTCAGAGCTATCCCAGTGCATACCACCTCCTTTACGTAGGGCACGTGGTACCCGTCTTGCAACTCAATCCCACCCCTACTCTGTGCAACTCTCCAACCCAAGAGTGAAACGTTACTCTCAAACTTTCTTCTACTCAACATCTGAGCTCTGGAACTCTCTCCCAGAATCAGTCTTTCCCTCTTCCTATGACTTAAATTGCTTCAAACTCCGTGTGTCCAGGCATTTTGGCTCGAACGTCCCTTGATTTTGGCCCTGTCACTCTTTCAACTATGGGGGAGGCACTCGCTATAGGCAGTTATGCCTTTTGCCTCCCTCAATCACATAGAAAAAAGAAAAAAAAACAAAAAAAAAATCCAATATGGCGGTGGACAATGGGGAACGAGACTTCGGTCCCAAGACTCCAGTCAAGTTAAAGAAAGAATAAATGATTACATGGGAATGGACATGAATAATATGCTTATCTATCAGTCAGTCATGGTGTCGATGAGAGCGTCGTGATGGTGTAGCTGTGTGTATTGCTGTATGTGTATTGTGATTACAGGCACAAAAGCTCGATCAACTGAGGGCGGAAAATTTAGATGTTAACTGGTTGGTGTTTGTGAAGGCTCTGGCGTACCTCAAAAGCACACCTTGCTGCCTTGGCAAACCGCCAGGAGCCCAAATTATCGTACCACTTTTAGGTTGCTCTATACGATAAATTATATTAATATATACGATAAATTCATATATACTACATAAGACCATGGCAATATTGCTTAATAGCATATTAGGCCTTTTATAACTTAACTTATTTACAATCTTATAATATACGATCTACTCGTCCTACGTCGTGGTGTAGGAGAGATCGTGACGTCACAGAGACATACGAGATCACAAAAGAGTCATATTCTATCGTATTTACACGATAAGTACTATACAGTATATTTAACTAACCCCACAGTATTCAAGTATGTTACCATTGTGAACTGTGTGATTGTTTTTGTTTTGTATTGTTCTTTTATTTGTATGTTTTTAAGTTTGCTCCCTAAACCTTATCAAGCTTTAATAATCACCCCCAAGACTCCCCTTCGAGATAAATGTGTACACTTTTCGTTAGAAAAATGTCCTAAACAAAATTGACACCTATATGGCACGAAAAATCTTAATTATGACAAATAAATGGGTGAAATGTCTTACAATCGCCAAACTAATGGGCCGAATGCCTTAGAATCTGAAAACTAATGGGGCTAAACATGAGGGAGAAGGGATACCAATAACACCAACCATCCCCCCTTAAACACAATAGTCTATGAACCTAATCTGAGCTTAAACAAACACAACCTAAACAAAACCTAGCCAACCCTAAGTTAATCAAAACAAACTTAACCTAACTAAACCTAGGCTAGGTAAGCCTAATACTGTGGCCCCTTTTGGTTGTAGCTGTTTTGACTTATACTAGATGACTTAGGTGACTTAGACTAGGTGACTTAGAATAGGTAAGTTAGACTAGGTAAGCCTAAGACTGTGGCCGATTTGGTTGTAGCTGTTTTGACTTATACTAGATGACTTAGGTGACTTAGACTAGGTGACTTAGAATAGGTAAGTTAGACTAGGTAAGCCTAATACTGTGGCCGTTTTGGTTGTTGCCGTATTGACTTGCGTTCGTTCCAGCCACCGGCGGATCCTGGTGTCGGTGTTCGGGTCCCTGAAGCAGCAGGTGTTATGGAAGTGGGACCAGGACACCATGGACGACCTGCCTCCTAATGTTAGGCTCGGCAAGTGGCTCCCTCAGCAAGACATTCTGGGTAAGTTCGTCACCTTGCTGGCTATTTTGACACGTTAATTGGGTACTTTGATAAGTTAACTGGGTATTTTGGTAAAAACTGGGTGTTTTGGTAAGCTAAATACTCTACAAAATCCTTCTTGGACCACTTCCAGTCTAATCACACCTCTTTAAAAATCACAGAGATGCAACCCTCTTAAAACAACATTGACCAGTGTCTGTTTTGCCTGCTATGAGTAAAATTCTGGAGAAAATAATGTTTAACTGGATCAAGAATGATTGTACTAGGCCTATAAATACTATTATGTCAGATGCTCAATATGGAATCAGGAAAGGACGATCTACAGAATCAGCCCAAACGAAATTCAAAAGTAATATCATCAACTCCTTTGATAATAAAGACTATACAATATACATCATTTTAAATTTATCTAAAGCTTTCAACACGGTTCACCATCAGATTCTTTTGGAAAAACTTAAATATTACGGTATTAAAGACGCTACATAATAGTGATTATTTAATATATATATATACTGTATATATGGATGAAATCATGAAAGAAATACAGGGAAGAGCAGTGGATGTTGGTGTACCGCTGATAAGGGAGGGAAACGAGTGGAAGCTGCCTGTACTGCTGTTTGCCGATGATACAGTTCCGATAAGCGATAATGAATGGGAGTTGCAGGGTCTGGTAAATATGTTTGGAACAGTGTGTGGAAAACGGAATATGAAGATATACGTGGGGAAGAACAAGGTTATGGTCTTTGCAAGAGGTGCAGTCACACAGTGTGAGGTGAGGTTGAACGGTCAGGCTCTGGAGAATGTCCGCTCATTTAAGTATTTGGGCAGTGTGTTGAGTAAAGAGGCAAGTATGGATGCAATAGTGCGGGAGAGGGTGCAACAGGGGAAGAGGGCTGTAGGACCGCTGAAAGTAGTAACAAGAAATTGGGTGGTCAGTATGGAAGTAAAGAAGTCCTTACATGACTGTGTGGTAATCTCGACATTGACTTACGGGAGCGAAGCATGGACGTTAGTGAAGAAACTCAAAACAAGAGTGAGAGAGGTGGAAATGAGTTACTGAGTTACTCAAGAAGTGCGTGCAGAGTTACATGGAGGGATAGACAGGGATGAGAAAGTACGAGAGAGGTGTGGATGTAGATGTGCTGGAAAGTGAGAAAAGGAACACCTTGAGATGGTTTGGCCATGTGGAACGTATGGGATGACTAAGAGAGTGTAGTAGAGTGAGGTGGAAGGACAGAGAGGGAAAGGTAGACCAAGTGAGCGGGGGAAGAATGGAGTTAGTTAAGTTGCCAAAATGTTGACCCTGCAATGTTAATTACTGTAAACTTTTTTTGAGGAAATTTATTATAATATTATATGGTTAGGAGAGCAAAATTAGCTTGGTTGCTACTTGTGCAACCTTTAGCATTTATCAGAATTCAAGATGGCGCCCTCTGCCATCTTGAATTTCGGCCAGTTTTCACCTTTGGATCTTGATGACATAGAGGGTCGTGTAATACCTCTTTTTAGGGGTTTTCCAGGACGGGCAGTCCATTTCCGGGGTTAATTTGTGGATATAGGGTGAGTATCAAGGTCAAACCAGAGGTCAGAGATCAAATTTTGCCTAAAATCTGGAAAATCACCAATATTGACCTATTGTATGTGGTTCATTGTCTTTCTATTCCAGCATTTTACTAGGTTGGGTAGGTAGGTAGATATAATATGTTTGCTATTTAACAACTTTTCTTCTAATTTCAGATTGTGACAAACCAGTGTAATCAGCATTGATACCCCTAGGCTGTCACACTCATCATGTTTGCTGGAGGGGAGAAGTGCCTGTTTAGTCCATGTAATGCCAGTGGAGCGCTGCAAACATTCAAGACCGTCGCTGTGCAGAAGATCATCGCTACAAGCAAAGTGAAGCAGGATGACCTGTACAGAACTCTCTCTGGAAGTAATATTCTAGCTCACAAGTCATGTTACTGTAGCTATACTTCGAGAAGTAGAAACAATGAACAGCCGAAGAGAAAGTCTACACTAATTGACAATGGTGTTTCCAAAAGATTGTTGAAGTCTCAATGTAGTGACTTTGTTTTCAAGCAAGACTGTTTGCTGTGTGGGAAAGAGTGTAAGCCGAAAGACAGCAAGAACCCACACAGCTGGGTGCAGCTCAGACAGTGTACAACTGTAGATAGAAGTGGTGATATCACGTTCAAGCAACACTTGGAGGACATCTGTGATGAGAGACAGGACCAGTGGGCTAATGAGGTAGTTGTTCGACTCAGTGGGGTCATTGATCTGCATGCTTCTGATGCACAATACCATGTCTGCTGTTATGATAAATTTCGAGTTGTCCCAATGTCCTGCCCCTCCATGACGGCGCCTGTGGAAGAGGCGCTGAGGTCCGTGGTCACGACGATGGCTGAAAATATGACAGAGACGTGGACGACAGCGGAGCTGTACTCCATGTACATCGCTGTTTTGGGCACTGTGACAAGAAGACAGTTTGTGTCCAACATCACAGATTACTTCGGTGCCAAGCTGCTTGTACTCCACATCGAGGGTTGTGAAAGCGTAGTTGGATTTAAAGCCAGCCTCGGACAGTTTATCAAAATTGCCAAGAAAACCAGCAGCGACGATGACGAGCTGGAGAAGATGGTGAGGAAGATTCGTGGCGAGGTCAGGGCGACACATAGGCCTGGAGACTACAACCTCAGTGACTATGTTCGTCACAAGAGCATTTAAAACACCAGTGCTACTCTTCTTAAACTAGTATCTAGCCTTGTATCTGGAGGCAACATCACAAAGCCATCCCTGACCCTAGCTCAGTGCATTCAACAGCACATTTGCGGTGCCGGCAGAAACCAGACTACACTCGGGCTCGCTGTGAAAATACATCACAAGCATGGTAGTTCAGAGCTCATCAAGACTCTCAATGAGCATGGTATCACAAGCACATATGATGAAGTGCTGTGCTTCCGCAAGTCAGTGGCCAAGTTCGTGTTGGACAACAAATCAGATTACCACAAGAAACTTGGCTTAAGCACAGAGATCGGCCCTATCTTCAGCTGGGCTGACAACTACGATTTGTACATTGCGAGCCCAAATGGAATGAAGAGCACCCACGCCATGGTCATGGAGTTCACCCAGCATCCTGCTGGTATCATCAACACAGGAAACATTGGCGTGATGCAGCTGACTATTCCTCGACTCAAGAAACATGACATGTCCTCTCTGCGATTCACCCACCAGAGTATACAGCTGGAGTACTATAAGGGGCCTTCCAAGGTGAATCCACCCCTGCTTCCGATGAAAGCTCTGTCCGCTGAAGAGTTGCAGGTTCAGTCCGCATCAGTCATGTTCAGTCAGGAGCGAGATGCGGCATGGTTGTCACAAGTCCACGGGAATGATAAGCCAGTTGAGTGGGCAGGCTTCAATGCTCAGCAAGACCGATTGGTGGCAGGTTCTGCCCAGAAGCCCAAGACACTGGTCGTGTTTGGACCGATGATCGACTCACCGCCTGCTCACCCCGACACTGTAATAACTACGCTTGTGTATCTTGAGAGGACTCTCAATAGTTTTGGGATGTAGTACACTCACCTCACAGTTCACCTCCAACTGTATCAGACTGCATGCCTAGTTCAATGGAACGACCCTCTGCGCTGGACCGGCGTCATACTTCACCCAGGTATGATGCACAGTCTCATGAGTTTCCTGGGCTGTATAGGAAAACTGATGAAGGCATCTGGTGTGGACATTCTCATCAGTGCAGCGTTTGCTGGCATCACCAGCATTGTCTACGGAAAGGCCTGGACCAATGCTCTACGGGCATACCGTCTCATCATTGCCGTGTTGCTGCAGAATTTCTTCTCGAATGGCACCAAGACTTATGAGGAGCAGACTGTCTACCTGGAGTCAGTCAGACAACACCCGACCGGGAGGCTATGGGTGGACTGCCTTGTCAAACCGACATTGTTGTCGCTTATGTTCCTGCGCGGAGAGAGGAACGGTGAATTCCTACTCCAACAGCACTGTCTCAAGGAGATGCTGTCATACTTCTTCGCAGCAGGTCATCAGAACTATGCCCGCTATCTGAGCTGGTATGTGCGACAGATAGAGAACCTTCCCCAGCATGCCAAAGAGGACCTACTGGCAGGTGCGCACGTGTGTCGGCACTCAGATGGCGGAACCGCAGTGCCTGCAGATCAGTTCGGAGAGCAGACATACATCAAACGAGGGAAGGGTTCTGGAGGTATGAAGGGCATTTCAACAAGCGCTGAGCAAGTGGCTGTGTGGGTGAATAGTTTCAGTGTGTGCGCCCACCTTGACATTGCCATGGAACATATGTATGATGAATCTGAGGAGGAACAGAAGCTACACGGTGGAGTAGATGGGGAAGAGAAGAGACAGATATGACCAAGAAGCTCCCAGTGCAAAGGACCACGAGCGAACAAGAAGAGGAAGAGCCAAGGAAGTTCGGCTAACCGCAAATACTCCCCTTCCATGTCGAGAAGCTATTCTTCACAATTCCAAGAACAAGAATCTGCTCAGCAACATTATATGCGGCTATCAACTTCCACACAATATTCAACTCATCAACAAGCTGGAATGTGTCGTTACCCATGACGAGGCAGACATAACCCTCTGCAGCTACATGCTGAAAGCAGTGGAAGAAGGCGCCGAGACCATCCGCATCCTCAGTACAAAGGAGTACAAAGGAAATCAAGCAACAACAGATCTAGTGACCCTTCTAGGCTGCTTGTCCTCCAAAACACTGAGGATCAAGTGTCCAAACAGTGGTTTAGAGTGGGTAAGGGAACATTGGAAAGGGAACTACTGTGTCAGTGATGACACTGATGTCTTTGTTCTCTTGGTGTACTGGACATCGAGGATGCGAGTTTCCGCCAAGATTGAAGTGGAAAAATGGAATGGGGATGTCTTGGACATCAACGAAACTGTTTGGCGGTTAGGCCCGAGAAAGTGCAGCCAACTTCTTGGTGTCCATGGACTGTCAGGCTGCGATACAGTATCATACCCCTTTGGAAAGGGAAAGCTGTCAGCACTCAAACTCCTAGAGATAGATATACCAGGTCTCGATGAAGTGCTCGGACAGCCAAGCGTGACCCACACTCAGTTGCAGGAGACAGCATGCACCTTCTTCTTACAACTCTACAGACAGAAGAGCTGTACAACAATGAATGACACACGTGCTCACTTCTACCGTGCCCGTAAGAAGCCTCCAGCACTGAAGAAACTGCCACCGACTGATGCGAACCTGCAGCTGCACGTGCTCCGAGCTCATCTTCAGATGCTACTGTGGAAGGCAGCGGACCAACGTGATCCACCTGTAGAAGCTAGAAATATTGCCAACTTTGGTTGGAACATCGAAATCTCCACCATCACACCGGCCGTCTCAACAGCGCCAGTTGCTCCCCAAGCACTCCTGGATGTAGTTAGCTGTAGCTGCACTGCAGAGGGCAAGGCTTGCAGTGGAATACGATGCAGCTGCAGCAGTGCAGGCCTTTCATGCACGGACTACTGTAAGTGCGAGGGAGGCGACATTTGCCGTAGTCCTTTCACCAGGAAGCACATGGATATAGAAGACGAAGAAGGGGAGCTAGATGTGGATAATGAATAAACAAACATATGATTAACTTCTTTTATATATATATTTGCATATTGTAGTGGCTGACAAATAAATTCATATTCAAACCACTTAATGTGATTTTTCCAGATTTTAGGCAAAATTTGATCTTTGACCTCTGGTTTGACCTTGATACTCACCCTATATCCACAAATTAACCCCAGAAATGGACTCCCCGTCCTGGAAAACCCCTAAAAAGAGGTATTAGACGACCCTCTATGTCATCAAGATCAAAAGTTGAAAATTGGCCAAAGTTCAAGATGTCGGAGGGCGCCATCTTGAATTCTGAGAAATGCTAAAGGTTGCACAAGTAGCAACCAAGATAATTTTGCTTTCCTAACCATATATAATACATTTCCACACAAAAAGTTTACAGTAATTAACATTGCAGGATTTACTATAGGAAGTATAGAGGCGGCAACTAGACTAAGTTAAGAAATATATGAGCGATGACAGTACTGGATGGGAGGAGGGGCGTTAACTGACTTGGGACAGAGATGCATGGGGGCGTTTCGTTTGTGGCCACACCGTCCGGGATCACGGCGTCAGGCAATAGATAGACAGACAGATAGAATCATATTTAAGAAATCGTAGACAATATTTATAATATAAGGACTGCAAATCTAAACAACACTGCGTATCTTATAGAGTCTCACAAGGATCCATATTGGGCATGTTACTTTCTACTTTATATATTAACGATTTGACTAACTCTTGCAGGTTTTTTGAGTTCCTGTTGCTGGTGACAGCGTGCACTCTCTATGCTAGGCACCGCGAGCTACGCTTCCTGTTATCAACTTTGCAACATTGCTTAGTTCATTGTTGACCGAATGAAAAATTCAGTCAACAATGAACTAAGCAATATTGCAAAGTGGATAACAGCCAATAAACGTACACTAAATATCGACAAAACCAAGTATATTTGTACATGTGTATTGTATGTTTGTATAATTGTTTGTATGGATGTACAATTACATATACGTGTATGTATGTTCAATGTTCATGCATACTTACTTGCTAAGCACGAATGTCTGCATATGTGTGTAGGTGAATATAAATATACATGTGTATATGTGTTTGGATATGAATAGGAACAGGTATGTGTGCGTATATGTATGTACTTGTATGCTTATATATATATATATATATACGATTACGCTTAACTATCGGTTATAAATGTCCTCCTTTGATACACTTTTAGTGAAAATGCACAGTATTTTTTGTTTTCTTTTGAAGAGGAGGGGAGGGGTTCCATTAAGTATTACACAAGACAGCATCGCGCAGAAGGCAACATCGCACACGAATTACAACTCTCCTTATAATCATCTCCCAAATGTCCTCCATTTGATGTTTACCACTCACGGGGGCCAACTGAGCACCCTGGAGTCCTTGTACAGTCGTCAGGATTAATTAGTTTCATATCCCCTGGACTAGGCGTTAGTAGCACTGCATGGTAGAGAGGTATCCCCTCTACCCCCTTTCCTTGTTGGTTCCATACCCCCACCGAAACCCTTCTATTTTCTCTCCGACCCCAGAACTACACCCACTCTCCCTTCTCTCGCTCTCACCCAGCTACTTCTGGACCTCACCAATTGCATGTATTCTGAACAACTAATGAAGGAATGCAATGTATCATAGGTAGAGTTAAGTATGAGCTTTACTAAATTTGAAAGCAAGAGAGAGAGAGAGAGAGGAGGGGGGGAGGGAATGTTCGACGAAAACCTTACATATGATTCGAGTGATTCATACCGATACATTTAGGCCTACCATTGAAACCTGAAAGCTTCATACCGATTCACTGATGGTTTAATACTGTTGAACTATCATACTCTAATAAAGCTGCCAAACTCACCCCCGCGAAGTTGTATTTCCTGTTCATCGTTGTATAATGGCTCAGGCTCGGCTACTTAACAAGCTTGAGACAACGAGGACCGTCTGTATCTCTCCCATCAATAAACACACAAAATAAACCATAACATTATTTAATACTAATATAACTACTCATTAGCACCATATACAGAGAACTAAACATTTGCTTAATGATTTTCACCACAAATCTCACTGCACTCATTAAGTGTAAACAACCAATTTGCCAATACATGCTATGAATTATTGCCGAGAATGTGCCCCGTGAATCGGCCATGTGACTGCATTACGTAAATTCAACACTCTTAACATAGCTATCTACCCAATCATTAGCCCATATTGCTTTCCTAATTGGCCATAATGTAAAACTACTCTATATAAACGGGACACGAACTACCCTCGGGCAAGGTACTGTAGTTTCTGAAAAGAGGCTCCAGCTTTGAAAATATTACTGGACTTAAACAGGCTAAATAATCCTGAAGGGTTGATAACCAATATATATGCCCTATTTTTACTAACTACCCCTCGGGTACTCTTACGCTCATCTATCCCTAAGGTAGGGTCTTATTTTAAAGTTCCCTTTCCCTCAACACTTACGTTCACCCATAGATTAGGGAAGGACTTATTAATTATTTATTAGGTATCTTGTGTTGTAACCAAGTTAAGGGTTAAGTCCGCTATGGCTATGTAGCAATATGGGTTGAAACATAGCAAATTGTGTTAAATACTCCCTGAGTAATGGTAAGAACGTAGAGTATCTACTCCACATAATACTATTGAAAGCTTCACGCCTATTCAAGCTTATTCTCTTGAGATAACTTTCAAGATAATTTGAATTCACACCTGTTAAGAATAATTACTTAATAACTATATAAAGCCCATTTATTATATCCCAGACTAACTACAAGAGTCATAATATTGAACTGAGCTATAATTCTTCTTCTACAATACCACTCTGTATAACAGTTTCGTGTATAACCAAATAATCTCATTATACCTTTATTGTATAATTATATAAGTGTGTATTTCTACCCCTCATACCTGGTATATCCATATCACTATACAGTAACGTTAACCCTACTAGTAACGGTAGTAATTAGCAGCTTCAGGTTATAAGTATCGTTTATTTCATATTTTTAATGTGCAGGAGATGGTGGTCGAGAGATTTGTGTGAAATACTCCATTCCTTCATCAGGTGTTCAGAATAAATGTAATCGGTGAGGTGCCAGAAGTAGCTCCTAGCTGGGTAAGAGCGAGAGAAGGGAGGGTGGGTGTAGTTCTGGGGTCGGAGAGAAAATGGGAGTGTTTAGGTGGGGGTATGGAATCAACAAGGAAAGGGGTAGAGGGGATACCTCTTTGCCGTGCAGTGCTACTAACAGGGAAAATGAAACGAATTAATCCTGACGACTGTACCACAGGGGTCTCGATTATTGGCATGCCGATCTTGTGTGTGTGTGTGTGTTTTTTTTTTTTTTTTTTTTTGTGACTATGACGATAAAAAGTACTTGTATGACACCGGCCTTATATTTGTACCCCAGGTCACCCCAAACTGAAGATGTTTATCACCCACGGAGGCCTACTGAGCACCCTGGAGTCCCTATACCACGGGGTGTCGGTCCTGGGCATGCCAGTGTTCGCGGACCAGGACTCCAACATGAGGGGGGTGGAGCGGGACGGATGGGGATCGGTCCTCACTTGGGATCAGTTGACGGCAGATGCATTCAAGGAGAAAATCAACTTTGTCATGTCGAGTCAAGAGTGAGTATATAACTATGGATTACTTTTAATATGGTATATACATTAGTTGTTACATGTTAGACAACTAATGCAACTTAGTGAGTGGCTTGTAAACAGTACTGAATTATACTTTGTTTATCTGATTTTTTTTTTTTTTTTTTTTTTTTTGAGACAATGAACGGAGGAAGGAAAAACACAGATACAACAAAAAAGGTCCATGTGCCTAAAGGCATCCTCCTTTCATAAAATGTTTGTAACAACTGGATTTAAACTGTTGTAGATTGTAAGTTTGTGGAAAGCAACTCGGGGGAAGTGAATTCCAAAGAGTAGTAGTTCTGGGGATAAATTAATTTTGATAAGCAGAAGTTGTGCATTGTGGAGGAGAAAGTGTAAATTCATGGGTGCTCTCAGCTGCCCTAGTTCTACGGGGAAAGATGTGGAGAGGCGGCACAATTGAAGCAAGTTCCTCGGAACAATTGTTGTGAAAATATCTGTAGAATAATGCAAGGGATGCAACGTTTCTTCGTATGGATAATGTAGGAAGATCCTGTGTGATTGCAGGATTATTGATTAATCTAATAGCTTTATTTTGAATTGTGTCCAACTGCGGCAATGCAACCACTCCACTTCCACTCCACAGAGGTGAACAGTAATCCATCTGAGGACGCACATGACTTTTATATATTACGGCCAACTGCTCGTCAGTGAAGAATTCTCGAACTCTGTACAGGAGTCCCAGTTTTTTAGAGGCATTCTTAGCAATGCTTCTAACATAATGTGTCCAGCTCAAGTTAGTAGTTAATGTTACACCGAGAATGTCAATACTAGGGGAAGTGGGAATATTTACATCATTAAAAAATATATGGGAGTCAGTGAGATTCTGTCGGTTAGAAAATTGAATGTACTTGGTTTTCTGTGCATTAAAGGAAACTAGATTCTTTTGTCCCCATTCATTCATTCTAGAAAGGTCCTGGTTCAGAGAAATTGCAGTGTTTATTTTTTAATTTGTAAGATCGGGTTGGGTGAAAGAATTGGTAAATGTGAAGGAACTGTGGAGTGTTGAGTCAACTGCGTGGGAATGTATTGGATTATGAGTGGTAGATATGAGATCATTGATATGAATGAGGAACAGAGTTGGGGCCAAAACTGATCCCTGGGGAACACCAGCATTTATTGAGTGAAATTGAGAATAAAGGCCATCTACCATTACACATATTTTTCTGTTATGAAGATAAGAAGAAATTAGTGGAACTAATGGTGCGAGGCCGTAGTGTGACATCTTCGACAATAAGGATTGATGCCAGACTCTATCAAATGCCTTTGATATATCCAGTGCTATTGTATGTGTTTCACCATGTTGGTCTGTAGCTTGGTTGATGTGATGCGTAAGAAAGCAAAGAATGTCTGCAGTTGATCGACATCCATCGTCTAAAACCATATTGCCTATCACTGATTAATTTATTATTCTCAAGATGCTTAATTATGTGATTATTTAATATAATTTCAAAGACTTTACCAAGCGTGGAAGTTATAGCTATTGGTCTGTAGTTTGATGGAGCTGAAGAAGCACCTTTTTTAGGAACTGGATGGATGTTTGCTTCTTTCCAGGATACTGGGAAGCATGAGGTATAAGTACACAGACGGAATAATTTTGCCAATACAGGAGCGAGCACCAAGGAGCAATTCTTAAGTACTATTGGAGGAATTTCATGTGGACCAGGAGCTTTATTTACTGAGAGATTCTGAAAAATAGTTTTGACATGTCTGGTATGGATCTTAAGTGAGGGAATTTCAGGCGAATTAAAATTAAGTACAGGGACATCTTGATTTATTTCATCTAAGGTTGAGTTGGTGGAGAAGATATCCGCAAGAAGGTTAGCTTTACCTCGTGGGTCACTTACAAGATTGCCAGTCGGAGATTTTAATGGTGGAATGGACGAAACAGTAGTGAAGTTGGATTTGAATGAGTTAAGAGTAGACCAAAATATTTTGTTATCATTTGGATTATTTAGAAGTTTATTTGCCTGCTTGTGGAGAAAGTTTGATTTAGTTAGATTTAATAAAATTTTGGCATGATTTCTGATGTTTCTAAAGTTGTTAAAGGCTTCATGTGTTTTTGATCTTGTGTATGCATTTCGTCACCAAAACAGGTTCAGAGTGGGAAGGTGTGGTAGGTGATAGACAGGTGGCCTGTATCAGACAGTAATCAGAAGATCCAAGTGGGGACCTCACTGTAACATCATAATTTTCTGAATTGGTTGTTAAAAATAAGTCCAGTAGGTGGGAATTATGATCAGGATTATCTGGTACACGGGTGGGTTGGTTGACTAGTTGAGTGAGATTAAATGAGTCTGCAAATAGCTCGCATTCAAGACCAGCATCATCAGTCCTGGCTGAATGAGTGAGCCATTCAACATTATGGACATTAAAATCACCCAACACAGTGATTTCAGAAGAAGCATTTAAGTTGAGGACACTGAGTTGTGAGGACAGAGAATCAAAAAGACATTGCTCTGAAAACAGTCATAGCCCTATCGTGATTACTGAGGTGGGACTTCATGTAAATAATTGAATGTACTGTAATTATGAAAACAAACTATACATTAAGTGGATATGTAATATTTCTTACGCTGCATTATCAAGAGCCACGAAATCGACTGCTACAGGATAAAATTAAGCAGTCTATTAATATATGCACGGCAATACTCAAGTTATTGTATATTGTTTTAGTTATAACTATTTTGTGAGCTATTATATACTTGATATGGGAGGTTCAGTATAATGATTGGGGTTCTCCTCTGGGACTATTGGACACAGGACGGAAGGTTCAGTATAATGACTGGGGTTCTCCTCTGGGACTATTGGACACAGGACGGAAGGTTCAGTATAATGACTGGGGTTCTCCTCTGGGACTATTGGACACAGGACGGAAGGTTCAGTATAATGACTGGGGTTCTCCTCTGGGACTATTGGATACAGGACGGGAGGTTCAGTATAATGACTGGGGTTCTCCTCTTGGACTATTGGACACAGAACGGGAGGTTCAATATAATGACTGGGGTTCTCCTCTGGGACTATTGGACACAGGACGGAAGGTTCAGTATAATGACTGGGGTTCTCCTCTGGGACTATTGGACACAGAACGGGAGGTTCAGTATAATGACTGGGCTTCTCCTCTGGGACTATTGGACACAGGACGGGCTCAGAAACAAGATCAACAGCACTAACAACTGTGTGTTCAAATGAAAGGACAAACATACCCATACAAATTGTTTCAATCGTATATTTGAGCTAATGTGAACACGCAAGCGATTGAACTACTTATCATGTGTATCATTTGTTGTTACGTTTGAACACACATTGTTTACAGTATGGTCAATCAAGAGGAACAGCCAGTAAACAGTTATTACCTATTTCCAATACTACTACATAATTTATGTAGGCAATGATGTCCCCTCCTATTGCTGTTGATGTGATAATGTTTAACTCCTTGAGGATTATGACGGGTTTTAGCAGTTTATTTTGCCTATCATTAGACGATTTTATTAAGCTGAGGAAGAATCTGTGGGAGTCAAAGTCACAATTGAGTTGGTGTTGACCCCGTAGATTCAGAGAGGCCCTTCTTAACCTTCATAAAATCGTCTAATGATAACCAAACTAAACTGTCAAAATGCGTCATATTCCTCAAGAGGTTAAATATAAGAGAAAATCATGTTATACCGATCCTCCTTATAATATGATTTCTTAATAATTTGAAGCATATTCAGATCTTAATTCTTGTCATAGCTTAGCATTCAGGTTGGTAAACATAGTTCATGAGATATCCATGGTCATTATCGAAAACAATGTTTTGAACTGTCCTCATGTAGGCTGAAATATGATCTAAAATTTTGCAACCTCACCGATGTCGTTTGTTTTCTTGTTCGATGTGCGTGAGGGAGACAAAAGTCAGGACTGCCTGTTACGAGTGCCTACCCCAGAGTTGAAAGAGTGATAGAGCCAAACTCAAGGGACGTTCGAGCCAAAATGCTTGGACACATGGTGTTTAAGCAATGTAAGTCATAGGATGAGGGATAGACTGATTCTGGGAGAGTTCCAGAGCTCAGCTGTTGAATAGAAGAAATATTGAGAATAACATTTCACTCTTGGGTTGGAGAGTTGCACAGAATAAGGGTAGGATTGTGTTGCAAGACGGGTGCTACGTGCTCTACGAAGAAGGGGTGGTATACACTGAGAGAGCTCTGAGGAACACTGATTATTGTATTAGCGGTAGAAGAGTGAGCGGGATGAAACATTGCCTATGGAATTATTTACAATTTGCAGGATAGCAAAAGTACATATCCAAACAAGCAAAAATGGGTATTAAACCATTGTGATGTAGTTATTGGTGTTAAGCACGATATTAGCTATTATCTCTCTACTTTTACAAATAGGTGATCAATATGGAAGCCAATGATGGTCAGAGTCTGTGGGGGTGAGACTGTGAAGCGCAGATGCGAGGCGGCTTCAGAGATGGAGTTTCTTCGAGCCGTAAAGCTTCACATGTCTCACTCCCTAGACTGGAGCAAGACCTCACGGGCCTCACCGTGTTCAGCGGTTGAGTGTAAAGGCTATCAGCCTATGCCCGAGAGGGAGTAGTTGGAATATAGAAAAAAAAAAAAAAAAAAAAAAAAACTATGAAAGCTCCAAATTTAGTTATGCAATGATAAGAACACAAAAAACGACGCAACCGCAACCGTGCCAAAGTTGAAGATTACAAATTGTCGATGTGTTGATTTATTGTAGAGATACATATTTGAAATACGATATCCAAAGATAAGAATGATCCAATGCTCCCCATTCACATTTTGTTTGGACACAGAAAACCTTCCCAACGTATTATTTGAAATATACAGTATATGAAATCATATTACTAAGTAAGTTCCCAGAGATACACCTGTACACTATAAGACATAAGGAGTCCATACACTTATCTGAGTCACTGTACTATAGGCGGCAACAGTTCTGTCGCCTTCCCTTCCTAACAGCTCTTACCCCTTCTCTCCCCTATCACCCTACACCCACACACATCATAGTTTGACATCTGGTGGTATAAATATGCACGTTTTGTACACCTGACATTTTCGAGTCTGTAAATGCCACGGGTCTCGGTGAAGCAGGAGAGGCGACAGGACTTTTGCCACAAACTGTACATGTATCCCTTCTACAGGATGAAGCAAGTAGTTACCGAGAAGTCTGCTGTGATGAAGGACCAGCTACAACATCCCAGTGAACTTGTTGGCTACTGGTCTGAGTATGTTATAAGGCACCAAGGAGCATACCATCTACGGTGTCCCATCGTTCATATGTCATGGTAAGTGTGTGTGGTGTATTGGACCGAATATGTTATGAGGTAGCAGAGAAAAAATGATCTATGGTGTCCCATCGTTCATTACGTCATGATAAATGGGGGTGTAGTGTAGCGTGGTGTAGTTTAGTGTGGTGTAGTGTTGTAAGTTCCTGGGGTAAACAATTATACAAATATCCCCAGAAACCTATAAGTTACTTACTGTATATGTTTATAGTGAGGTGGATAGCTCAAGGATAGAGTTAGGGAGAGGTAAAAGCTATAGTGGCCACTAGAAGAAATAGATTTAGAGTAACTTAGCTAGAATAAGGTGGATGTAGGAATGGCTAGAAATAAGTGTTGATGAGATGGTCGTAAGAACGAGTCTGACGATTTCGCGGTGGGCGACCCACACGGTTTCAAATGACGCATGCGCTGTGAATATATACAGTATATCCTATTCATTAATTTGTCGTCTAACTAACTACAAATGTATTCACGATTAATTAAAGTAATAACCCAATATATTTATGGATAATATACACCCATAGATATTTAATACGAAATTGTACATGCCTTTCATAATGTTGGTTAAGCTAATACTGGCGCCTAATTTCAACTTAGTGTTTCTACTTATCATATATTGTCGAGTTGCTGAACCCCTTCGGACTCATATGACGCAGAGGTTGCCAGATTAGCAATAAGAAATAGAGTTTAATTATAATTACCCAAAATTAGTTTTCTGCCCACAGCTAACTCAAAGACAACTGCAGAGGTTGAAGTAACTAAACTAAAGGTTTCTAAATACCCCTGATGGTAATAAAGGCTTTAAAGTATCCCTAATAGGCTCAAAATTGCGTCATATGTCGGAGAGGGTATTAGGAGTCACGACAGTGTAGAGTGTAGTGTGGTGTAGTGCTGTGGTGTAGTGTTGTGTAATGCTGGGGTGTAGTGTAGTGTGGTGTAGTGCTGTGGTGTGGTGTATTGTAGTGTGGTGTAGTGTATTGTAGTGTAGTGTGGTGTGGTGTAGTGCTCTGGTGTAGTGTAGTGTGGTGTAGTATAGTGTGGTGTAGTATAGTGTGGTGTAGTGTGGTGTGGTGTAGTGTGGTGTGGTGTAGTGTGGTGTAGTGTGGTGTAGTGTAGTGTGGTGTGGTGTAGTGTGGTGTGGTGTAGTGCTCTGGTGTGGTGTAGTGCTCTGGTGTAGTATAGTGTGGTGTAGTATAGTGTGGTGTAGTGTAGTGTAGTGTAGTGTAGTGTGGTGTAGAGTAGTGTAGTTTAGTGCACTGTAATGGTTAATGCAAATAGTCAACAATAGCAAATATCATGCAGTTGTTGTGTTATTAAAATAATTAACTTCTGATTTAATACTTACATAAAATGTTAATCCGGTACCTATGCTAACAATTGTCCTCTTGATACAGAAGTCTCAATATTCAATGTTATCACAATAATCAGTATAATGCTTGAGTAACATTTGTTACGTGATTAGAACAAAATATACCCAATTCCCTGTGACACTAGGTAACATTATTTATCTCTGTTAGGGTGACGCTGTACAACGTGGACGTGTGGGCCATCCTGGTGCTGACTGGCATGCTGGTTATTTGGATCGACTTCAAGATCTTACAAGCTCTCTATCGCTGTCTGTGTTCATCAAAGAGCAAACGCAAACTGGACTAACATTAAATGATCTCTCTAGGCTATCCACTGATCTGTTCATCAGGGAACAGACACACACTGGAATAATATAAAGATTGTAATTGTAATCTCTCTCTCTCTCTCTCTCTCTCTCTCTCTCTCTCTCTCTCTCTCTCTCTCTCTCTCTCTCTCTCTCTCTCTCTCTCTCTCTCTCTATCTCTCTCTCGCTCTCTCTCTCTCTCTCTCTATCTCTCTCTTTATCTCTCTCTCTCTCTCCTCTCTCTTTCCTCTCCTCTCTCTATCTCTCATCTCTCTCTCTCTCCTCTCTCTCTCTCTCTCTCTCTCTCTCTCTCTCTCTCCCTCTCTATCTCTCTCTCTCACTCTCTCTCTCTCTCTCTCTCTCTCTCTCTCTCTCTCTCTCTCTCTCTCTCTCTCTCTCTCTCTCTCTCTCTCTCTTCTATTTTTGTATTTATTTTGTTGGTGGTGTTGGAGGGGGGATGGGTGTGGCGAGGAGAGTTACCTTCATAACAACCTAGACTCTTCGGTGTCAACAGATCAGAGTACAACCCAGTGCCATAAGGTACCATTGTGTTGTCCACGTCATCCTACTCAGGTAAACATATATATTTTTAAGCCGGAATCACACGACCAAGTATATCGGTTACGTATATTGGATGGAGTCATGAAAGAAATACAAGGATGAGTAATATTGAATGGGAGTTAAAGGGTCTGGTAAACATTGTTTGGAACTGTGTGCGAGAAACGGAGTCAGAAGGTAACTGTGGTAAATTTGATCTTTGAAAGGGATTCAGTTACAGAGTTTCACCAGAGACATTGTAGACCATATATACTGACCATAAACACTGTAGACCATATATAGTGACCATAGACACTGTAGACCATAAAACACTGACCGTAGACACTGTAGACCATAAAACACTGACCATAGACACTGTAGACCATATATAGTGACCATAGACACTGTAGACCATAAAACACTGACCATAGACACTGTAGACCATAAAACACTGATCATAGACACTGTAGACCATAAAACACTGACCATAGACACTGTAGACCATAAAACACTGACCATAGACACTGTAGACCATAACGCACTGACCATAGACACTGTAGACCATAAAACACTGACCATAGACACTGTAGACCATAAAACACTGGCCATAGACACTGTAGACCATAAACACTGACCATGGACACTGTAGACCATAAGCACTGACCATATACACTGTAGACCATAAAACACTGACCATAGACACTATAGACCATAAAACACTGACCATAGACACTGTAGACCCTAACACACTGAACATAGACACTGTAGACCATAAAACAGACCCTAGACACTGTAGACCATAACACACTGACCATAGACACTGTAGACCATAACACACTGACCATAGACACTGTAGACCATAACACACTGACCATAGACACTGTTGACCATAACACACTGAACATAGACACTGTAGACCATAAAACACAGACCCTAAACACTGTAGACCATAACACACTGACCATAGACACTGTAGACCATAACACACTGACCATAGACACTGTAAACCATAACACACTGACACACTTGACATTAGTAAAGCCTTCGATGCCATCCCCCGCCACAACCTAACAAACAAAATCTACACCACAAACATGCACAACACAGAAAGGTGGCTGGCCAACTTCCTAACAGGCAGATATACACACACATCTTTTGCCGGTCAGTCATCTAGCATCAGAAACTTTCCAAACGGAGTCCCACAAGGATCCGTCCTATCGCCCGCACTCTTCAATCTGTACATGCGCGACATAACTATACCCAATACACCCCAAATAAACTTAGCCTCCTATGCAGACGACCTAACACTCACATGCACACACCATGACCCAAACACATCAATAGATCTCCTTCAACCCTATCTCAACACACTACATGGCTGGTGCACTACAGACTTAATCTATCCCCAGCCAAATCCACCGCAACCCTGCTCTCAAGCTAGACAGGAAAACACGAATACATCCCTCAACTCACCATAAACAACACACCCCTAACACATACACACTCACCCAAAATCCTGGGAGTAACATATGCTACTCATATGACATTCAAACAGCACACCACAAACACGAAAAAGAAGCCGACACCCAGACTTAACGCCCTCAGGTCACTTGCTCACACAAAATTTGGACACAACAAAGAAACCACCACCACAGTTTATAAACAATACATAGGATCAGTGATGGAATATGCAAGCCCAGCCTGGGCTTCCAACCTAGCTGAAACACATCATAAGACCTTACAGACTCTTCAAAACAAAGCCCTAAAAGTCATTACAGGCTGCACAGCTACTACACCCACAGATCAGCTACATCAAGAAACCAAAATCCTCAAAGTCAAAGACCATCCGGACATGAGAGGCACTCAATTCCTGGCAGCAGCCTCCACGAACCAAAACCTCCCACTACACTACATGGCAACACACCCACAGACACCAAGAAATATCAAAACAACACCCAGCACACGGTATCACACACAAATACTGTCCTCTCTCCCTCCCTGCCCACCCCAAACCAACTTCCAGAAGCACTTCCATACTCATATCTCTCGCCGATCCATCTACTCACTCGTAGACAACACGCAGCTGCAAGCACGACCTCCCGAAATCCATCCTTCCGAATCCTCCCTTCCTCGTGAGGACAGAGTCCACCTGGCCAGGCTGAGATGCAAACACCATCCAGCTCTTCTGAGCTATCAGAAGAGACTGGATGACTCCGTCGTCGACACCTGCCCAGGATGTAACACAGAACCCCATACCATCAAACACATCATAGAAGACTGCATTTCACACAACCACTTACGCCAACAACACAATCTACACTCAATGAGAGCTCTGTGGGAAAGCCCGATCGTGGCCATGGCCTTCCTCCGGGACTCAGGGCTGTTCGGCCAGGCAGCTTAGGGAACAACAACAACAACACACTGAGCATAAACAATGTAGACCATAAAACACTGACCATAGACCATAACCCACTGACCACAGACACTGTAGACCATAAAACACTGACCACAGACACTGTAGACCATAAGCACTGACCATAGACACTGTATACCATAAAACACTGACCATAGACACTGTAGACCATAAAACACTGACCACAGACACTGTAGACCATAGACACTGTAGACCATAAGCACTGACCATAGACACTGTATACCATAAAACACTGACCATAGACACTGTAGACCAGAACACACTGACCACAGACACTGTAGACCATAACACACTGACCATAGACACTGTAGACCATAAAACACTGACCATAGACACTGTAGACCATAACGCACTGACCACAGACACTGTAGACCATAACACACTGACCATAGACACTGTAGACCATAACACACTGACCATAGACACTGTAGACCATAACACACTGACCACAGACACTCTAGACCATAACACACTGACCATAGACACTGTAGACCATAACACACTGACCATAGACACGTGTTATTGGCTTTAGTTGTAGCCTGAATTGAAACATGATAATTAATTGAAATGGTCTTCATATGCTTTTCAAACAATGATGCAAATTGTACGATACTTTTGTTAACATTACAATATTTAAAATTATAAATTATGGATACCGTATAATATTATGGTGTAGTTTAATTTCACATTCATAGGATATTTTATGCTAAACTGCAACATTAATTGTATAGTATGTATTAAGCCTAATAAGTTCTAATTCAAGTCTGGTGTAGTTTATACGTGCGAGTGAGCAAAACTCTGTTGAAAAAATTTAAATAGACACTCAGCACGCAAGTCAACATAGTATACAATCACATATAAATGGTTGTTGATCCCTAGGGTTGATTGCCCCATTTATATCAGGTGGTGCAACTAGTACTCGAAATTGATATAACATTTTTCCCACGATAATGAGTAGCCTTAGCAGAACAAATGTGTATCGATATCGTAATAGTTTGATCACTACATACACATTGGGTTGCCTGCCCTAATATATCTCATCATGCAAATACTGTACACACATACAGTAGATTTTGTATTTTGGGTGACATTAGTTATACATAAACATATACATACGTTTGGTATTCGTTATAATAAAGACAGTTTAAAGATGTCATAGCTTGCATAATATTTAAATACTGAAAAACTTGGGAGGTCCAAGAACTAATTTGAGAGATTGTAGCCTACAAATGCAAAACATGTTCCCACCTCCTCTAGAACCTCAAATGTGTTCTATTTTGTTTTCTGCATTTACAATGTGCTCTTTTCAGCTCGCAATTTATGTAGTTTATTTTCCAGTTGTGTTTGCATCCTCTATGGCGCCTATTCTTCTCTAGGTCCCTATATTTCTATACAGGTATATATGCTTTTCCAGTACTCTCTCTCTCTCTCTCTCTCTCTCTCTCTCTCTCTCTCTCTCTCTCTCTCTCTCTCTCTCTCTCTCTCTCCCCTATCTCTCTCTCTCTCTCTCTCTCTCCTATCTCTCTCTATCCCTATCTCTCTCTCTCTCTCTCTCTCTCTCTCTCTCTCTCTCTCTCTCTCTCTCTCTCTCTCTCTCTCTCTCTCTCTCTCTCTCTCTCTCTCTCTCTCTCCTATCTCTCTCTCTCTCTCTCTCTCTCTCTCTCTCTCTCTCTCTCTCTCTCTCTCTCAGAAGATTGGAGACTGGCCAATGTGACCCAAAATTTTAAGAAAGGGGATCATGAGTATCCCAAGAATTATCGACCTATTACATTCAATGTTATGATAGCAAAGCTCTTACAGATTCCCAACATGGATTCAGGCGAGACCGATTATGTCATACCAATTTGCTGGAATTTGTCCATGAAATGCAAAGCGAGTTGACGAGAGTAGAGCCATAGACATCTTTTACTTAGAATTTCAAAACACGTTTTGACAAAGTGCCTCATTGCAGGCTAATGTCAAAAGTGAGTGCACTAGGTATTAATAGAGGTCACAAATTGGATAGAAAGTTGGCTAACATATACAGCAACGAGTGGTAACCAATTATGTTTCTTCTGAGTGAACTCCAATCACTTCTAGAGTTCCTTGGCCCACTCCTGTTTATCACATACGTCATTGACATCGATATTGGTCAGTTGAGTGTGATCTCCAAGTATGCAGTTGACATAAAGCTTGGAATGAATGCGAAGGATCCCAAAGGAGCCCATGACAGACTGGGTGAATGGCCGGAGACATGGCACATGCCTCTAAACTTGGAAAAGTGCAAGTGATGTATATCAGCCAAGAGAACCCCAAGTCAGGCTATTCGCTATTGGGAATGCCTGTTATCGTGACTGACTTGGAAAAGGATTGGTGTGATGTGATCAACAGTGATCTAAAGTTTTCCAAGCAGTGCATTGAAGTAGAGATGAAAACTTTGCAATTATTGGGTTACATTAAAAGGCAATTTAAATATAGAAATGAGGATATAGTCCTCACACCTTACAATACCCTGATACGGCCTCTCGTGGAGTATGCTGTACAATTATCTCGTCTCCACCACCCTGGAAAGATATAAAGCGACTGGAAAGAGTACAAGCTAGGGCTACAAAGCTTATTCCATCGATTAGGAGACTGAGCTATGAGGACAGGTTGAGAGATCTTGATCTGATTCTGTTGGAAACAAGCAGACTACGAGGTCAGCTCACTGACATTTTTATAATATATAATGGGTTTGACAATGTGGATTATAGGAAAATGTTTAGCCTAAATATGAATACAATACGCAACCATGGCTGGAAGTTAGAACTGAAAAGGTTCAGCACTAGTATTTGTGGAAACTTTTTCACATAATATATGATACGATCTATCTGGAACATACTTCCCTCAGAAGTTGTAAACAGTTCTTTAGTAGAGCAGTTCAAAAAAGAGAGTAGACAGTACACTCTGTAATGAGTGTAGTGCACAACACAATCTCTCTCCTACTTCGAGTGTCTCCCCGGAATGGACTGCAGGGTCCCTGATATACTAACTATTCCTTGTAACTCTGTAACTCTCTCTCTCTCTCTCTCTCTCTCTCTCTCTCTCTCTCTCTCTCTCTCTCTCTCTCTCTCTCTCTCTCTCTCTCTCTCTCTCTCTCTCTCTCTCTCTCTCTCTCTCTCTCTCTCGCTCTCTCTCTCTCTCTCTCTCTCTTCGCTTATCTATTAGTATTCTACGTCTTCTTCCTCTTCTTGTTGTATTTTTGTATTTTTATCCATCTCCCCCTTTCTTCCTATACTAAATATAACAATTGTGTTCCCTTACCCTGAAACAAAAATAAATAGAGTAAATAACGTAAAACGATTATCATACATAGTGTTAATGTTTTACTGCATGCCACTTTGATTTCAGTATATGTGTTCTATCCATTAGGAACATTGTACATTGTAGATACCAACCGAGCTGGGCAGTATCCAGGGGAGGCCACATAGGCATGTGATAAGGATTTGCTGAAACTCCTGTTCCATATGTCTGGCTTCCCCCACTGTTTCCATTTGTGCCTCACCTACACTAAGAGTAGTTCAGTTAACTTTCACAAACACCTTCTGCTCATATTCCTTTCACTACTATTAACAAGCACACCACACTCCTTTACTACATACCTAGATAATCTTTCACGTACCTTGAGTTTGGCTCTCTATTAGTGTTTCAACCTTGGGTTGACACTTGTTACAGGCAGCTTTGCCTTTTGAATCCTTCGTTCAAATAGAACACCAAAATCCTAGATGCACAAACTGTACAGCATATCTTCAACATTATTCTTATTTGTTTGTCTCAATCGTAAATCTCATACTTTTCTGTCCGAGTCTTCTCCCGTCTCCGTATTTTTCCACCCCTGGGGAAATCTTTCTCTCTCTCTCTCTCTCTCTCTCTCTCTCTCTCTCTCTCTCTCTCCCCATATGTATGATAATAGGGTCGCTCTCTCTCTATATATATATGTATATATATATATATATATCTATCTATCTATCTATCTATTGCCTGACGCCGTGTTCCCCGAAGGGGTGGCCACGAACGAACCGCCCCCATGCACCTCTGTCCGCAGTCAGTCGACGCCCCTCCCCCCAACCAGCACCACCTTCGTTCATGTACTTCCTCACTCCATCCTTCCACCTCCCATTCGGTCTACCTCTCCCTCTCTGTCCCTCCACCTCGCTCTTGTACACCCTCTTAGTCATTCTCTCGCTTTCCATACGTTCCATATGGCCGAACCATCTCAAGTTGTTCCTTTTCACACTTTCCAGCACATCTACCTCCACACCACACCTCCTTCTTACTTCCTCATTAGTCTGTCTATCCCTCCATGTAACTCCGCACACACTTCTTAAGTAATTCATTTCCACTGCTCTCACTCTTGGTCTGAGTCTCTCAAGCAACGTCCATGCTTCGCTTCCGTAAGTCAGTGTCGGAATTACCACACTGTCATGCAAGGACTTCTTCACTTCCATACTGACCACCCTATTTCTTGTTACTGCTTTCAGCATTCCTACAACCCTCTTCCCCTGTTGTACCCTCTCCCGCACTTCTTCATCCATAGTCCCATCTTTACTCAACACACTGCCCAGATACTTATATATATATATATATATGCACACAGTGTCAAAAAACATCCCTTTACACAATAAGTTTTATATCTAGAAAATCAACTAATATTTGGAAGTAGACAAATGTTGGGCAACGTAATGAATGAAGCCTTGGGTTTTAGTTTCCCATTATTGTGGGTTTTTTTTTTTTATATTTACGCTTTATATTAATTAATTTATTTATTATTATTTCAACTCACTACAGCCTCACTGTTAAACTTTGACGTTACTTATATGCATGCATAATCCCTCATAATTTTCATTATCGAAGTATGTCTCTGAAAATGCAATTATCATCATTATATGTATATAGTAATGGTAAATCAAACATTTTATGCAATGACAAAACATTTGTTTCCGAAAATCTTATTACATAACGAAAACTTAACTTCACGAATGTTATGTAAAATGTTGCGTACCTAGAAATTATTTACATTAGGTAGAATAGCCTTTTAAGGGTGTGCTGTATCTTATATTTACTGGGAAACTAAGATTACATGGCCACAGTATATATGGCTTTATTTACAGATTACAATCATGTACTAATAACAGTTTTAAGTGAGGTTAACATACAATGACTAAGAATAGTATGGCAAACAATATTAGTTAAAGGCTAAGCATATATATATATATATATATATATATATATATATCTATATATATATATATATATATATATACATATATATTATATTATATACTGTATATATTATATATATAATATATATATATATATATAATATATATATATACCGGTATATATATATATATATATATATATATACTGTATATAATTATATACTGTATATACAAATCAATGGAACCTTGAAGAGATAACAGACATGATGTGAAAGGGGTAAACAAGGTAGTGGGGGATAACTAGAATGCTGTGTAAACGAGTAGGTATAAATAATATTTACGGCAAAGTATGAAAGATCTTTATATATTCAGTAGCATAGACGGAGTCACCTATAGATCAATTATATATAATTATGTCCTATGCAATTATGGCAAAGGGGACAGTATCCTTGGAGTACCGTATGTATTCATTAGTTTAAATGATTTCATTAATTAGGTTAATTGTAAGTTAATTGGTAGGTTGGTGATAATATGAATGTATTCAAATTCAAGAGTAATTCCTAGCGAGGCCTTCCTTTTTGGTTAAGTGTCCCATCAATTACCCCTTCCATTTGTGTAATCATTAGGCTATCATAGTAAAGTTCGGTATATGTACAGTCCCGGCCATAAGTCCCATTCCACCCTTTTGCCCGCCTCTCTGCGAAATATGTAGATCTGTCACCGCCGCCTAGGACTATCGCATTAATGAGGTGTGAAGACCGATACGACTATACAGTAGATTAGCCGTTACCCTACCTCCTTCCATATTCTCTCCTTACATTCCTTCTTTCTTCGTTTCCCTTTTCCCTTTCTCATTGTGCTCCATCTAAACTAATATTATTTTGATGAGTGTGTTTGATATCGGTGTAGTATAACACCGTTATGCTAGCTAACTCCGCCCCCTACCTTAACTACTTGCATATTTATATATCAGAGAGAGAGAGAGAGAGAGAGAGACGTGAAATAACATAGATTATTTTTATAGCACTCGCATAGAAGAGTTGTTCGTGGTCAATGTCTCATCACCTAGTATTTAGAAGGTGTTCTTGATCATGCTATATCAGAAGACTACCTTTAACCCTTAGGATCCGGGAGGACTCATATGAGGCAAAACGTATAATGGCTAGGAGTCCGGGAGGCCTCATATGAGGCTAAATCAAAATCAAAGCATTCAAAGTGCGCGGTGTTACGCTGGCCAGCTTGCCAGAATGTGCTCGTACTCGCTAGCGCTCGCCAGGGCAGTGAAATGGGCTATAATAATCGTAGAACGATGTTCTTTCTTTCTTAGTATTCATGATGTCACAGACAGATCAGTGGTGGTCTTTATTCATGTCTGTGACACTTGTAAGTATTTTATATCAGTGATAGAGTATAAGATGTGTAGTGTTAATTTAAGGAGAGAGAGAACGAAGGAGGCAGCGAGGTGGTAATATGTGCGTGTGTATGTACGTGTGCCTCCCTCACTCGGGCGAAGGTTTCCACGCTCTTGATTGGTCGGCTGGCCTGGCGCGTCATATGACGCTTGCTCTTCATGACGTAGTCGTCTGTGATTGGAGGCCGCTGTCCTTGTAAGGTGGTGCGGGCATCCTTCCCGCGTGTCTCCTTCAGAGCTTGGCATGGTGTGCTTGGCCCTAGACGTCCCTTGCAATCTGTCCCCAATCTAACCCCCTGTACTACTGTTTCTCTCTCTGAACTTCTTCTTTTCCAATACTTCTTATCTTTATTCAATTACTTATCCCTTCTGGTTCTGCATACGGCTTCCATAGTCGGCCAGTCGTATTACCAGCACCAGTTCTCACATATATGCTTTGCACTAGCTTTAGGGTTTATTAGAGTCATAGTCACATGGTATCATAGTATTGGGGTGCTTCTAATTATTGAGTTGTTCTTTGTTACTATTTAATGCTAGACAGTGGAGGGTATCCTTGGTCGTTGTCTGAGTTATGTATGTGGCAAGTCAGAGCCTGTACGACTTCGACGGAGCTTAGGTAGCCTGTAACCCTTGTGCATATTTTTCATTCGCGAGTGTAGCAGTATACAAGCGAAGGGCTTTTCCCTACTCTTGCTCATATGCTTGCTACCTCATTTTTGTTGACCTTTGTGGAGCGCCAGGGCAAGACCAGATACTTGAGATCTGGACTTACCAAGAGAGCCTCCTAGTCACTTAACGTAACATAAGGGAAATCTGTTCAAGGGGAGACAGTAGGCTACGAGCATGCTTGCGCTCTGCCTAGCCTCCTGGTACCTTTAATACCGCTGCTAGACTTTATTAGTAATAAAGACAGCATTGTGTTTATTAACTTTAACTGTGTATGCTATAGGAATTATTCACGCCTTATTTTAGCGTAGGTTGATGCATAGTGCACAACCCAGTTTGGCTGTTACGTTGGCTAAGGAAGTACTGTTTTGAGTGGCTATTATTAGTGCTGTCACAGAGTTGTTGCACTCCCTTGTTTTATATATATCTATCCTACTTATTGGTGTATTTAAGATACACGCTTTGGTGTCCTGCCCCTGCATTATTTCTGTTCTATATTCGACGAGCATCTTAGAGCATCAGACGTTTTCAGAAGATCCCATATCTGTTTGCTGTAGGACTAGACTTCCAGTGTTTTCATAGAGCATTGAAGAGTTTAGTGTTGAGTACAGACTCACACTAAAGTTAACGTAAGCATATACTCCTATATTAAATCTTGTTATAGTTTATTTAAGCAATGTTATTACTTGAGAGCATTTTATTAACGTAAATTACTCCTGTTGTGAGTAGGCTTTGCCGTCACCGGAAAGCCTTTGTAGAAGTGCACTAAAACCCAATTAATTGATACCCTGTTATCCAGTATATTAACTCTGGAGGGTTTAAGTGTTTTGTTCACCGGCGTAATAATTCGAGGGTTTGGAATTAGCATACCGTTGTTGCAGATATAGCCTATCATCTAGTCCATTATTAAGTGCCCTTGTTTATTTCGTAGTGCCGGTCGTAACAAATGGCGACCTTAGACCAGTATATAGTGAACTGAATATTGCATTTTTTTTTTTTTTTGGAGAAATCTTATTGCCATTTGGGGTTGAATTTATTTCTCGCAGTGTTGGCAGTGGACATTGTTTTGAGGATATATAGAACTTGTTGGAGTTTAATGGTGACCTAGTATTGCACTCAAGAACATCTTCGAATATTTTTTGTGAATAAAGCTACGCGAGAGTTTGGCTACTTTTATCTTGACTTGAGAATTTTTGTTGTTGACTCCATCATGTCACTGGACGGGTCTGAGCATAGTGAGGGCACAGTACGAGAGACAGGCGAGGAGGTGGAGAAGGTGGAGTTGTTTAACGACGTTCGGGTGGTGAACAATGAGGAGGATGCTCAGATTTTTTTGGAGGAGCCTGTGTCGGCGGACCGGGTATCGGGGCTGGACCGGTACGGACTGCAGTGTGTAGCCACGGTCTTAAGGTTTTCCGGTACTAGCGGTTTGTCGAGAAGTGAGCTGGTTACCTGTGTGCTGGGTTGGGTGCATGGGGGTTCGGGTGGAGCGGGAGCTGGGGCACCTTCGTCTCAGCCCCCATTCCACTCAACTCCTATCATGGCGCCCCCTCGGGGTCCGGAGCCGAGTACGTTCCCGCAGGCCGATGCCCGCTGGCGGTTGGGTATGCCTCTAAGTGACTCACGGGGTGGGTCCCCAGTAGTAGCACCCCCTCCTCAGGGTTTGTCTTCCGAGATGTTGTTTCAGCTCGAGCTCGCCAAACTTCAGCAGCAGGAGCGACAGCGAAAGCATGAGGCTGAGCTCGAGCAGCGAAAGCATGAGGCTGAGCTCAAGCAGCATCAGCAGGAGGCTGAGCTCAAGTATAAGTATGAGAATGAGCTCAAGCAGAGAGAGGCTGAGCTCAAGTTTGAGTCTGCAAGGTATTGTGCCGATATTGACCTAGAGAAAACTCGTGTAGAGGTGACGAGGAACCGGGTCGTCCAGGGGGGTCGACCCCCTGACCAGTCCCTGTCGCATCTACTAAAGTTGGTTCCAGTGTTTGATGAGATAGGAGTTACAGAATTCTTTCTCCGTTTTGAGAAAAAATGCCGGGAGCACCAATGGCCCGAGGAGAAGTGGGCAGCCCTTGTTTCGTCACGATTGACGGGGAAAGCACTCAAGGCGTACATTGCTTTGCCCCTAGATTCCTGCGTGAATAATGAGGCGTTGAAAGAGGCTGTCCTGAGGGCGTATGAGCTACAGCCAGAGACCTATAGGCTGAAGTTTAGGGCTGTTCCTAAAAGAAAGGAGAGTACTTTCCAGGAACACGCTAGAGAGCTGTCAGATGCATTTGAAAATTGGTTGAGGTCGGAGAAGGCAACTACTTTTGATGCAGTGAAGCAACTAGTGTTGTTAGAGCAATTTTTTAAATGTACTGGCAGTGACTTGACTCTTAACCTGAAAGAAAAGCAACCTAAAATTCTGCAGGAGGCGGCTCAGATGGCTGACCTCAGGTTGTCCTTGATTCGTGGGTGCGGGTCTGCACAGAGAGCTGAGGCAGATAACCAGGGGGGTACCACTCCACCCCCCCGAATTAAGGACAACTAATTACCCATTTAAGAGTACTGGTGCCAATTTTGAACCCAAGTCGAAACCCTTCCCGTTAAAGAAAGGGCAGGGCCCTTCCTCTCCTCAGAGGAAGTCCAAGAGCGAAGTGGAGTGTTTCAAGTGTCATGAGAAGGGGCATATTGCGCGCTCATGTCCGAGCACACCGCCTACAGCAGTGGTGTCACTAGTGAGCAACATCGGTGTGTCTTTGAGGTCTCCCGCGTTTGCCCGGGGTAAACAGTCGGTTGCGAGGTCACAGCCGGTGCAGAAGCAGCAGGAGGGCTCGTCACCCATCCGAGATGTTTTTTGTGGTCATAGGGGGCACGGCACTGTGAGGTGGGATGGTGTGGAGCATAGGCTTGAGTTGCTGCGTGATACGGGCTCTTCCCAGACACTTGTTAAGAACTTCACTGGCAGGCCTATTAACGCGGCTCTTGTTGTGGTGGTTCAAGGTATCAATGCTACGTGGTATTACCCGCTGGTCAGAGTGGAGCTTGAGGTGGATGGTGTGACACGGGAGTTGGATGTGGGTGTTGTGGAGAAATTGCCAGTTGAGGGGGTCGACCTCCTTCTCGGTAACGACTTTGCAGTGCCTGCTTCCGAGGTTCCACCCATAGTCGTTGCCGAGAGGGCGGCCGACACGAGTAGGGAGGGGCAAGAGGGGCTCGAGAGATCTCAGTCCGCTCAGGTGTCACAGCCTAGTACCCAGGTTTCAGACCAGCGGAGGAAGGGTCGGAAGGAGAAAGTCGAGGCTGGTCGGGTTGAGAGTTTGGACCCAGCGACACTCCTTGGTGACTCGGTACTTGCACCCATTATGAGCTCCGGAGTGGCCCCAGAACCTGTCCCCCCTAGTGACATGGTAGGGATTGATGGCACTCCGCGACAGAGTAGTTCCCAGGTACAACTAGAAGATCTTAGTCTTGAGAGTTGTGGGAACGGGGCTATTGAACTCGATTAGGACGGGGAAGCATGTCATGTGAACCTGTTAAAGGAGTTTGTGAGGCAACCACCTGAGCAGCCTACTGTCCCTGTGTTGGTCTGCAGCGGCCAAGGTGGAGAGGAGAGGGGGGCAGTGAGGCACGGGTGGTGAAAAGTTGGGATTGTCATGTCTCGGCGGAGCAGTGGGCGGGGAACACGAGTCAGGTGGCTGTGGAAGCGCTTGAGCACCTGCATGAGCAGCAGTGTGCAGCGATCCAGCCCCTGCTCGGTTCATACCCCACTGTTTGTGCCGAGCACCCAGGCCTCACAACTCATGCGGTGCATGATGTTCCGCTGACAGGTCACTTGAGTGTGAGTAAACCGTTGGCCTCGTTGTTTCAGTGGTTCAAGGTGGGCGACGAGGCTTTGGCATGGTTGTCAGGTCAGGGTCGACCCATGGCTGCTAAGGGTGGTGGTCAGAATCAGGACATTGAGCAGATTGGTGAGGTTGGCTGTGGAGTGGATGCGCCCGGTCGTCGCATAGCCTCCCAATGCTGCTCTAGTCGAATGCAACAGCCCTACCATAGACCGACTGTATCTGGCCGTGGCGTTGAAGGCGGTGATGCTGCGCCGGCAGGTGTAGTCGCAAGGAATGCGGGGGTGCGCATGTACGGTATCGGCGGGGAAGCCTTAGCAATTATGAACTATGGGAGTGACTGCACAGGTGGTACAGATTGTCCCTCTCATGACCTGGCTGTTCTAGGGACAAACGTGGAGAAGGAGGGAGACTATAGTGTAGAAACTATGGTCCCGGCTGGGTTGTGGGAGGGCACTGAGCATGTTGTTCTTCGAGATAAGTTGCAACCTCTTGTTCCTAAGCATCAAGTGAAGTTGTTTACTAGGCTGTAGAAGTACGTCCGCATGTTTGTTGATTCTCCAGGCCTGATGAACTGGGTAGAACCCGACATGGAGGCTGGAGACAGTGCAAGGTTCAAATTGGCTCCCTACCGTATAAATCCTGCTCGACAGCCTGTCGTGAAAACAGAGATCGACTACATGTTGGAAAAGGGTCTGAGGGATAAGGGATATCATGAGTGGTCTTTGCCAGTAACTTTGCAACCTGAGTTAAGTGGCAAGATCCGTGTTTGTGTTGATTGCAAGAGTGTTGGTGCATTATCCCTGACAGACGCCTATACCTTATCCAGAGTTGACGACCCCATAGACCGCATCGGGGCTGCCTCGTTTATAACTAAGGTGGAAATAGTGAAAGGTTATTGGCAGACCCCGTTGCCGGAGAGAGCGAAGAGAAGTGCCAGTCTTGTGATGGACTGGGCAGTTTATCAGGGTCAGGTGTTGTTTTGCTGCCGGAACACAAGTTGGATGTCTGGCATGTTAAGGGCACTGATAATGTTCAGGCTGATTGTTTGTCACAGGAGGGTATATTTTAAGGAGAACCCTCGCCGTTCAGTCAGTGGTTGTTTGAGAGTGGAGAAAAATTAGGCTTGCCCTTGTAGTGCAAAGCCGCCAAAAACACTATTAAAAATATAAAAACCTCACATAAAAACTCTTTCTTTTTGATAGTATATAAGTGCAGTATGTTACAGCAAGAATCTAAGACATCCTGTGTTTTTATCTTAGTAGGCTAGGCTTGTTGAAGCTTGCTCGTTGAGCGTAATATTGTTAAGTGATACTATTATTTTGGGGAAGTGTTGTGTAGATTTTTTGTTATATTATGAAGTGTTTTCTGTTTGTGATTGTGCCTTGTTTTTACAACTTGGGGGAGTAGCTAGGTGAGGCGGGGTTGATGAGCATTCTGTCTGGTCAGATGTGGCATTTACCTGAGGTTAAAACGTCCCACATCTTGGGCGGGGTGTTACGCTGGCCAGCTTGCCAGAATGTGCTCGTACTCGCTAGCGCTCGCCAGGGCAGTGAAATGGGCTATAATAATCGTAGAACGATGTTCTTTCTTTCTTAGTATTCATGATGTCACAGACAGATCAGTGGTGGTCTTTATTCTTGTCTGTGACACTTGGAAGTATTTTATATCAGTGATAGAGTATAAGATGTGTAGTGTGAATTTAAGGAGAGAGAGAACGAAGGAGGCAGCGAGGTGGTAATATGTGCGTGTGTATGTACGTGTGCCTCCCTCGCTCGGGCGGAGGTTCCCACGCTCTTGATTGGTCGGCTGGCCTGGCGCGTCATATGACGCTTGTTCTTCATGACGTAGTCGTCTGTGATTGGAGGCCGCTGTCCTTGTAAAGTGGTGCGGGCATCCTTCCCGCGTGTCTCCTTCAGAGCTTGGCATGGTGTGGTTGGTCCTAGACGTCCCTTGCAATCTGTCCCCAATCTAACCCCCTGTACTACTGTTTCTCTCTCTGAAGTTCTTCTTTTCCAATACTTCTTATCTTTATTCAATTACTTATCCCTTCTGGTTCTGCATACGACTTCCATAGTTGGCCAGTCGTATTACCAGCACCAGTTCTCACATATATATTTTGCACTAGCTTTAGGGATTATTAGAGTCATAGTCATATGGTGTCATAGTATTGGGGTGCTTCTAATTATTGAGTTGTTCTTTGTTACTATTTAATGCTAGACAGTGGAGGGTATCCTTGGTCGTTGTCTGAGTTATGTATGTGGCAAGTCAGAGCCTGTACGACTTCGACGGAGCTTAGGTAGCCTGTAACCCTTGTGTATATTTTTCCTTTGCGAGTGTAGCAGCATACAAGCGAAGGGCTTTTCCCTACTCTTGCTCGTATGCTTGCTACCTCATTTTTGTTGACCTTTGTGGAGCGCCAGGGCAAGACCAGATACTTGAGATCTGGACTTACCAAGAGAGCCTCCTAGTCACTTAACGTAACATAAGGGAAATCTGTTCAAGGGGAGACAGTAGGCTACGAGCATGCTTGCGCTCTGCCTAGCCTCCTGGTACCTTTTATACCGCTGCTAGACTTTATTAGTAATAAAGACAGCAATGTGTTTATTAACTTTAACTGTGTATGCTTTAGGAATTATTCACGCCTTATTTTAGCGTAGGTTGATGCATAGTGCACAACCCAGTTTGGCTGTTACGTTGGCCAAGGAAGTACTGTTTTGAGTGGCTATTACTAGTGCTGTCACAGAGTTGTTGCACTCCCTTGTTTTATATATATGTATCCTAATTATTGGTGTATTTAAGATACACGCTTTGGTGTCCTGCCCCTGCATTATTTCTGTTCTATATTCGACGAGCATCTTAGAGCATCAGACGTTTTCAGAAGATCCCATATCTGTTTGCTGTAGGACTAGACTTCCAGTGTTTTCATAGAGCATTGAAGAGTTTAGTGTTGAGTACAGAATCACACTAAAGTTAACGTAAGCATATACTCCTTTATTAAATCTTGTTATAGTTTATTTAAGCATTGTTATTACTTGAGAGCATTTTATTAACGTAAAGTACTCCTGTTGTGAGTAGGCTTTGCCGTCACCGGAAAGCCTTTGTAGAAGTGCACTAAAACCCAGTTAATTGATACCCCGTTATCCAGTAGATTAACTCTGGAGGGTTTAAGTGTTTTGTTCACCGGCGTAATAGTTTGAGGGTTTGGAATTAGCGTACCGTTGTTGCAGATATAGCCCATCATCTAGTCCATTATTAAGTGCCCTTGTTTATTTCGTAGTGCCGGTCGTAACAGCAGGCTGATTTTGTTTGGTGCGTGGGCGACCGCAGCGCCACCAAGCACAAACTACCAGGCAGCATCAGTTGTTATCACGCACCCAAGATGGCTGGAGTTTACCCTAAAAAAATTGCTGTGTCCGAATCCACGCCCGCCGCCGCGACCCGTAAGCCTACGAAAGGCAAAGTTAAAACGACCAAGAAAACGTTGCTAAGTCCCGGTGGTGTTGCCCGTGTGTTACATGAGTTAAGTGATCATGACCTTAGTGAGATTGAGAGTGATTTTGAGGAAGAGCATGTGGTTAGTGAAGATGTTGATGAAGTGGAAGATGGCGAAGGATTCCAGGGCTTTCATAGCACTGATGATGACGATAGTGATGATGATATTGATGACAATGTTGGATGCGATGAACATCATCAAGGTGATGAAAGTGTGGGTGAAATGGAAAGTGTCCTACCCGCATCACGTGAACGTTATCTGGCGCGCACGCTTGCGACCCCGGCGTCAGCTGTGGGGACTCCGGGGACTCCTTCCCCGGCCAAAATAGCCAGTTACTTCTACAGGAGAGCTGTGCTGGATAGTGCAAGGAAGCAGCACGGGAGGCGGCCGAAAGGGAAAGAAGTGAAGATGCTGATAGTGAGGATGAGAGTGAAGAGTCGAGCATGGGTAGGCATATTCCATTGTCTCCCGGGCCCTCGTCGCCCGCGGCTGGTGCCTCATTGACCCCGCATGACACACAGCCCTCAACAAGTGGTGTAAGTGGTGCAAGTGGTGCGGAATTTTCCCCACATGACCCACAGCCATCAACAAGTTGTGCGGAATTGGCCCCGCATGACCCACAGCCCTCAAGAAGTGGTGTAAGGGGTGCAAGTGGTGCGGAATTGGCCCCGCATGACCCACAGCCATCAACAAGTGGTGCAAGTGGTCAACGCATTTCCAGAAGGGCCTTGTTCATGGCCACAGGGGTGGCAGAAAGCAGCACCTCAGGCCCTAAGCTGTCCCTAAAATGCTCTCGTCATCGCCTTAAAACTTCAGAGCCAAGTAGCTCACCTTCACCACCCACGCCAGCAGTCGCCACCTGATGTACCACCACCAAGTGACGACCAGGATCCCACCTATGACCCAGAAGATACCCACGAATATGGCCGCCCTTCAAGATTTATGGACGACCACAGTGCAGATTCTGGGCAGGATAATTATGACCTGCCAGACGACCCTGTTGTGGACGAAGCTGAGTGGTTGGACGACCCAGCACCCCGCCGTGGCCCTGGACGTCCCCGTGCTCGGGATGGCCGTGCCCTTGGACGTGGCCATGCCAGGGGCCCTGCTGGTCAGCGTGGGTGTGGCCGTGGCCGTGGCCAGGCTGCCCCTGCTGCTGCCGACGCCCCTGCTGCTGCCGACGCCCCTGCTGCTGCCGACGCCCCTGCTGCTGCCGACGCCCCTGCTGCCCGTCCCCGTCCCCGTGCCAAGCATGCTGATGTCTGGACGTGGGAGGATGGGGCCACCTTTCAGCCACAAGATGCCACATTCGATGATGCCCAAAATGCCGCAGGGATTGATCCAGCTTTCCCTGGGGGACCCAGCTCATCACTTGGCCAGCTTTTCAAAGCCTTTTTCGACAATGAGGTCATGTCATTTGTTGTCGATGAGACCAATAAGCAGAAGGCCCTCAGTGACCACCTCAGCGGCAAGACCCATAGTTCCCACATGAAGGCCTGGAAGCCTGTCACCATTGCCCAAATGTACGTGTTCATAGCACTGACCATGCTCATGGCACATGTGAAGAAGCATCGGCTGGCAGACTACTGGATCACAGACGACATAATTGCCACACCTGCTTTTGGAAAACTTATGTCCCGGGACCGCTACTTCGCCATACTTAGTAGCCTGCACTTCGTTACCAACACCAATGTACACCAAACAGATCGCCTGTGGAAGATAAGGGGATTCTACGACATGATGAAGGCCAAGTTTTCCACATTCTTGAAGCCTTTTCAAAAGGTTGTGATCGACGAGTTTCTTGTGCTGTTCCGGGGGAACCTTCACTTCCGGCAGTACATACCCTCCAAGAGACATCGATTCGGCATCAAGCTCTTCGTCCTCTGTGACTGTAAGATGGGTTATGTGCTGGACTGCATTGTCTACAGTGGGAAGGAGGGTGAGGTTCTTGCAGATCAAGAAATAGGGTTCGGTGGAGCAGTGGTGAAGGCGATGATGGATCGCTACTTCAACAAGAACCACATACTCTACACGGACAACTACTATACGTCCCCCATCCTCACCAAGTACCTGAACAGGCAGCAAACCCAGACTGTGGGCACAGTACGGGGGACGAGGAAGAACATGCCGGAATTCCCCCAAAAGACCAAGAAGAAGGACATCTTCCTCAAGCAACATGGTCCGATGCTGACAATCCATTGGCACGACCAAAGGAAGGTCAACATGATCAGCACCATCCACAAGGGCAACCTGGTTGACTCTGGCAAAGTCAACCACAGGACCAGGGAGCCCATCATGAAGCCAGACGCAGTTATGGACTACAACATAAACATGCGTCTGGTTGACAAGTCAGACATGCAGGTCGGCTTCATCGACTGCCTGCGGACCTCCTGAAGGTGGTATAAGAAGTTCTTCCTGCACATGATGGATGTGTCTGTGCTCAACTCGTTCAACCTGTACAAGCTGATGAACCCCACAATGCCCAGGAAGTACACCAACCTTCGGAGATTCCAGAAACAGCTCATTCTGGATCTCATTGGGGAATATGCCGTGCCTGAGGATGCCCCACGAGCTCAACATATGCCAGGACCTGGCACCATGGACCGCACATACGCTTCCGAACACCACAGAATAGAATATTAACGTTAGTACTGAAATATATGTTCCTTGCAACACTCAAACTAACTGATTTGTGACCTGTGTCCGTATCGTATTAAGTAAAAAGTTTGCTTATATATATATATTTATATATATATATATATATATATATATATATATATATATATATATATATATATATATATATATATATATATATATATACAGTATATATATATATATATATATATATATATATATATATATATATATATATATATACCTATATATACGGTATATTTATATATATATATATATATATAAAGAATTTGCTTACTCTCTCTCTCTCTCTCTCTCTCTCTGTGTGAAATATACAGACATGCAGTCCTATGCCAACTTGGAATATATATTAGAGTATATCGTTCTAACTGCTCCGTGAACATTGTATTTAGCTTAGGAAGGGTCTTACATAATCACACGGTAATTGACGGGAGTTTGACTGTAAAGTATTTAATCCACGCTGTTCCTCAATTTCAATGAAATCAACTGTGTGTATTCTATGTAGAATAATTATTAAAGGTAGTCTTCTGATATAGCAGGATCAAGAACACCTTAATACTAGGTGATGAGACATTGACCACGAACAACTCTTCTATGCGAGTGCTATAAAATAATCGATATTATTTCACGTCTCTCTCTCTCTCTCTCTCTCTCTCTGATATATAAATATGCAAATAGTTAAGGTAGGGGGCGGAGTTAGCTAGTATAACGGTGTTATACTACACCGATATCAAACACACTCATCAAAATAATATTAGTTTAGATGGAGCACAATGAGAAAGGGAAAAGGGAAACGAAGAAAGAAGGAATGTAAGGAGAGAATATGGAAGGAGGTAGGGTAAAGGTTAATCTATAGTCGTATCGGTCTTCACACCTCATTAATGCGATAGTCCGAGGCGGCGGTGACAGATCTACATATTTCTCAGAGAGACGGGCAAAAGGGTAAAAAGGGACTTATGGCCGGGACTTGTACATGCTTAGATTAATATCCAGTATTTGAGATGGGATAATATATCGTAGACTTGTGCATAAACCTTTAACTGTTTTGATAACGCAATGGTTAGTGTGCAGAATTTCAGTGTGAGTATCCTAGGTTCGAATCCTTGGAGTAGCACATGTATTCATTGGTTTCAGTGATTCCATTAATTAGGTTTATTTGTGCGTTAATTGGTGGGTTGGTGATAATATTAATATAAAAGTAATCTTCAAAGAGAAGAACAGGAATTACTAGAATTTCCTTGGAGTCTCAGGCAAGATTGGACCAAGGCATCTCATTTTATTTTTTATCTTCTTCTTCTATGGGGTCTGGCTGTATTCTCGTCTGGGTGCCTTCTTTGGGCGTTGGGTGTTGTCTCGTCTGGGCGCATTTGCTGGTATCATGAAGTTATTCTGCTTGGCTATCTGTACATTCATGAAGGAGGTACTTCTTTACCATGCGTAAGGATGCGCCCTGGTTCCTCGCTGTGCGAGTGTGCTGTTGTGGTGCTCGGGGAATGCACCACCGGGTGAGTGTTCGGAGGACATAACTCTCTAGAATTAGAAAGACGCAACTCTTTAGGCAGGTCGGAGGACGCACCTAGGCCTTGCTTAGAGGATGCAGCAAGTGTACTTTCGGTATGGGATTCAAGCAAAGGAACGGTGAAGCTGCCAAACAATCTCTTCATCTGATTCTGTACCCTTTTTTGGTGTCTCTTATTGAGTGTGGGCTCCCTGGGAAGAGGGGCTACCTGTATCCCTAGGATCTAGATGGACTTAAGCCTCCTCTTCTTTGGAGTGTCCGGTAGAGTGGTATCTAGTTGCAATGAAGGAGGTAGCACAAGTAAGGAAAATAGTCGCTCCAGGTGTTGTTCTTGTTTTCTATTGACCCGCTGCTGGTGTGAAGAGCATGGTTGAATTAAAGGGGTGACTGCACTGGTAATGGGTGGTCGTGGTGGAGTAGAATGACCAGGTGCAGAGACGGCAACTTGTAGGCTGGCAATCTTATGAATAATACAACATAGACATATGGCAACTATGTACTGTAGTTGTTTGTTATGTCTTCAGTGATGAATGTTTTACAAGTAGCAATAGTCAAGCCTCTCTCATGCAAATAACGATGTACTTCAGTATTTTCTCAGAGTATACCTCCTCTCATATAATAATACAAAGCTATATAGAACCCTCACTCTTATTTTGTCCAGGCCTCTTACCCAACGGTTTTGCTGTTGATTATTATTATAATTATATATATATATATTATATATACCGGTATATATAATAAATATATATATATAAAAGGGATATATGAACTGAAGTAGTATATAATTATGTTCCAGATTTTACTGGCTGTGCAAAACAAAAAAATAAAAAACAAAAAAATTATATATACCGGTATATATAATTTATATATACTGTATATTTATATACTGTATATATATATATATATATATATATATATATATATATATATATATATATATATATATATACAGTATATAAATATACAGTATATATAAATTATATATATATATAATTTTTGTGTTTTTTATTTTTTTATGATTTGCACAGCCAGTAAAATCTGGAACATATACAGTATACTACTTCAGTTCATATATCCCTTTTCTTATGAATATATAACCAGGAATTGTTCTTAACTTGCATTATTGAATATCATATTGTTGGGATCCCCAGACAACTTTAGTAAACTTAGGAAGGATTTGTCGAAGTTGGAACTTTATTTCAGATAGTTTTTAACCATTTGACTCCATGAAATCCATTTATAGAGTAAGTAAATTTAGCAGGTATATCCTTTAGCCAAATATTACATGATTGAATGAAGTAAAACACCTGACACTAACTCAAGTGTTTCGCCAAGTAGCTGACCTTTCACCATGATGATCACGGAATGCATGCAAAGGAGTACAAAGGAAATCAAGCAACAACAGGTCCAGCGACTCCTCAAGGCTGCTTGCCCTCCAAAACACTGATGGTCAAGTGTCCAAACAGTAGTTTAAAGTGGGTAAGGGAAAAATGGAAAGGGAAGACTGCCCTGGTACAAATGTCCGTGGCAGAATTAAATGTTAGTAGGGGACAGTTGTTAGTAATATAATGGAGGGGAAAAAAAACTGTATTAATTTACAAATGCAGTCAGTCGTGGATTAAAGGCAAGGTGTTTTTCTAGGTGAAGTTTAAAAGAATCAACGGTGTTGCAGTCTATGACATCTCGGGGAAGCCCATTCAACAAGTTGACAACTCGATTGAAGAAGAATTTCTTAGACTTGTGTGAATTAAAAGATATACCAATCATTTTGCAACCGTTCTCCCGCGTTTAATTTGATTGGTCGATTGTTAAATATTTATTACAGTTCATGTTGTCGACGGCATTGATGATTTTGAACACTTTAATTAAGTCGCCTCTTAATCTGCGCTGGGTTAAAGGAAATTGATTTAATTATCTAAGATGCTCCTCATATGGGTTGTTCTTTAGGCTAGGTATCATTTTGGTAACTTTACGTTGAACACGTTCTAGCTTGTCTATGTCTTTTTGGTAGTAAGGGCACCAGGATTGAACACAATATTCCAGGAGAGGGCGGGCTGAGGAATTGTAAAGAGTTAGGATTACATCTTTAGATTTATGCTCAACTGACCTGTCTATAAAGCCAATGATTTTGTTTGCCTTCTTAATAACTTCTGAACATTGTTGACTCGGTTTTAGGTTACTCGATAGTGGTACTCCCAAATCAGTTTCTCTGTTTACAGTATGAATGTCTTCCTATATTTTCTTTTGGTTTCCATTAGACGATTTTAGGCAGTTTAAGAAATAAGTATGGGTTTCTGAGGGATGATTGAGATAGCTTGTATCTTTAGTTTATACAAATCCTTCCAAAGATATATATAACTGTGAGATGACCAGCACGTACTTGAGAAAGGCGTCATTATAACGAACAAGTTACCATAGCCCTTTAATTTGCGGTCCCAGGAGTGCCAACAACTATTAATTATTAACGGCTTTAATATAGTCAACAAATGAAAAATACAACTAAGACTCCGTAATGACGTACGTAAATTAAATAATGCAGATATACGGCCTTCCACTGTTAACTGTGCAGATACATTTTGCAGTACAGGTTCCCTCCTTATACATAACACACATATGGCACAGTCTTCCTCAAATGTTCGTGTCAATCAATTTATTCAAGTTTGAAGTATGCAATGATTAAGATTGTTAAATATATATATTATGGATGCAGCAGATGACGTAGCATATAAATATGATAATGCACTATACACTCTAGTCGTAATTCACTCTCAATATCATTGTTTGTAAAACTAATATCATAGGTAGAACGGGAGTTCGTATGTGTGATTATATTACGGTATTATCATTACCGAACATTACTGCATGATTATTAACCATTTGTGAGTTTAGATAATTACAAGTAAATTGCCATGTCAAACTCTATATTATCAACATCCAGTGTTCTAAGAACTGATATTGCTTTACCAGCAAATTCAATATATGCCAATTTGTAAAATGGATAAAACTCATTAAGTCTTCCAAACAAGAGTATTTGAGAGTGCTCCCCCAATAGCAGTGTTGACTGTAATCATTTTGTTTAAGTATATCAACGGGTTTATTGGTTTAGCCTCTTATTTGTACGGACTCTCTATAATAGATATTTAATTTAACTTATGAAACGATTATCAAAAGAATAGGATTAATTGCGATATGGTTCATGAAAGTATATAATTGGAATTACATGGGATATTATAATCGAGTGTGTGTATTTTTAGAGGTGCTTCCTAAGCTGAGTAAATGTTTCAACATGTAGCAAACAATGAAATGCTGAGTAAATTTGTCAAGATGTAGCAACAATGAAATGTCACAGCAATTAGACACACACACACACACACAGGCACACATACAAATGTAAACCTAACGTATTAGAACAAAGAATATGGAAACATACAAATAAGTAATAACGACTTTATAGTGTTGCTACATATTGTTAGTACGTATACTTAGTTACATACTGCTGTCTATGGTTGCTAATCTTCGCGTCAATATTTCGAAAACGATTAAATTAATGAAAATTATTGGGTGAGGGCTGGTCCTATCCAGACTGAAGTTTGACATCCTCTACCCAGCCTTAGCTGTTTCTGTCTGTCACTTTTACTGTCCTACTTTTCTTTCTTGGGGCAGGGGGCTAGGAATCCTCCCCTTGTGTAATTCTCCTACTCGACGAGACACAGAAACAGACAAGATGACGCGAAAGTGGTCCCGGACCCTGATAATCTGAACTTTAGATACTGTTTCTGTTCGGGTTCTGTCTCGTGTCGGCCACCCCTAGCAATGGGGTATGTGCCTGAGTAGTGCATACATATATACATTAAAGAAATATTAATGTAATAACCAATAATGTAGATGTGACTGAGTCTTAAGGTTACTTATCATTGGTTTGTGAATCCATTACACTTTTTAACATTAAGTGGTATTTATCTCAGATTACTTTCTTATAATCATACAGTAATGTTAATTAAGGGTATAGGTAAAATGTAAAACCAATATGGGACTTCCATAGTTATATAATAGTAGGAAATCAAGGGGACAGATATGCGAGCGAGTATGAATGGTAACGTGTTTTCCCTTTCACAACCCAAAGCAAAATTAAATTTATCTCACTCCAGACTAATCTCAAATTATGGAAAACTTCGAATCACGTATAACTGAATGTACGCGCATCTACAGTGTGTGCGTCACGTTTAGTCAAGCTAAGCAAGGGATCACATAGTCGTAGGTACTTCTCACATCAACTCTAACTCATCATTGATTATAATACTTGTTTATCAAAAGCTTTTCTTTTACTGGCACTCATTAATATTTCAGAAATGTACAATAGGTTAAATCAAATACTATCACAACTAATATTTAAAGCTAAAATTTCCATATAATAAGTTTTTGAAGACTGGTAACTTCTAGGAAACTGTATAGATACTAATGCATATTCTATAAACATACCTACAGTTCGATAGCTTTTCAATTCAGTATCTCAACAGTTTCGGAAGCAAATATTTTTTGTTTTCTCCCACCACCCACACAGTTTTTGGAAGGGTTTGCATGTAGATTGCTAATTTGGTGAAATGTGAGAGCTGATATATTTATATTACATATCTATATTTTAGGAGTATGATTGGTTGTTGGAAGGAACATAATAATTGATATTGGTTCAGGAGTAATTTATCGAGAGGACTTCCCTAAGTGGTTAAGGCCCCATTAATTGCTCTTTCCATTCACATATGCACAGCCTACGTGAGTTGCAGTTGGGATGTGTGTACATGCTTAGATTGATATGCAGGATTCGAAGTTGCATAATAAATCGTAGGCAGTGTTTACCATCCTTTAACTGTCTTCGTGGTGCGATGCATAAGGTTTTGATTTTCGGTGTGAGCATCCTGGGTTCGAATCCACGGACTGCCACATGTGTTTGTAAATTTCATTAATCGATTTTAGGAGTATGGTTGGTTGTTGGAAGGAACATAATAATTGATGTCAAGAGTGATTTCACTATTTCTAAGAACAAGGTGACCACTCAAATTGTGGTATCCACCACTATTCCAGGGCTGGGTATGCATTGGGTATTATATGCATAATACATATGACAATTCTATCGGCGATAAATATTTTGCCTCTAAATTTCAGTTCAGTATATCAACAAATATGTCGACAATGCATTATTCTATCACAATTGCTGGGTATGACATGTACTGTTCTAACCACCAGCCACGTGTTAAGGATAAAAATAAATTTAAGTAAATATTTATGCAGCAGTAAAATTATATAAAAGTAAATTTACTACACAACCAACTATAGGATTCTCAGAATACGTACGCCGTTTTGGGAATCAAATGGGTTGATATTTGATGTTGGTCATATACAGTATATCAGTATTCAAAATTACAGTTCAACGGCCAAACAAACCCGGTGGGAAATATAAAATGTGTTATTCACACCACAACTGAACGCATCTCCAAATAGAACAAGGGGACTACGAAGTAGTAATAAAACAAACATAATAAAACAAGAGACCAACAACATAAAACATTCCGTTTACGACACACACACACACACACACACACACACACACACACACACACACACACACACACACACACACACACACACACACACACACACACACACACACACACACACACACACACACACACACACACACACACACACATACATACTTAACAACTAATAACACACACACACACACACACACACACACACACACACACACACACACACACACACACACACACACACACACACACACACACACACACACACACACACACACACACACACACACACACACACACACATCTCGATAATCCGAATTTTACGGCCAATAAAGTGAGATGAAAATATGATATGAAATTATACTCTTAATACATTTCCTGATGGAAAATTCTGAGTATAGGTGTGGATTTTCTTAACTATATAGATTGATACGTAGATGGATAATCAATGAGTTTGATGAATACTCAATTAGGGTAATAGATACAGAGAGAGAGAGAAAGAGAGAGAGAGTGTGTGTGTGTGTGTGTGGGAGAGAGAGAAAGTTTGTATCGAGAGAGCACTCTAGAGAGATTATGGTCCTCGCTACATATATGAATTTAAGACATACGTTTCTTGAGCTGCCAACAAATTGAGTTACGGTACCTGAAGGCCGATTCACAATTTTCATCACATCTTCGTTTCATCACAGATTGTCAACGTTCCGTCAGCAATTATAACATGAAAACACATGTCAACAAACCCATATCAAAATGCCTCAATTACAGGGCTCTGACTCGATTTCTTAGGGAGAATAGTTTGACAGACGTAACGGAGCCGAGCCGAACCGTGTCCTATCCATTACTGATGGTGTGAACGATGTGCCACCAGGCTCCTAATAGTCTCATTCCGTTCTTTGTGGGGAGAAAAGTTGCTGCTCTAGATAAAAACTCGTAGTATTTTGGAATCATAGATGGAAAATGTACTAAACTGGTATGCATCTGTGAGGATCTTCAAGATATGACCTACAAACTTCAGGGACAATCTAATGAAGCAGAAAATATTGAAACAAATGCAACAATTGAACAAATCAGGTGAGTAGATATTTTCTATTTCAGGTAAGCTTACAGAGCAGTAAATATATGTTGTTCCTAGTTTTGTATTGATGTATAATTTCAAAAGGTATTCATTAGATGGTTTAATCATTCAACAATACCGTCATAATGAACAGGAAGGTTTACAAAATCTTTAGAATAACATCCGGTACATTGAGTTGAACAAGTTAGGTCAGATTAAGTATGTTCGGTTTAAGTACGATGAAATAAGTTAGGATAAGGTAAGCCCTGATAAGATAAGTTAATTTATGTAAAGCTATTATGTTATATTAAAATATATTACTATGACTGATGCGATTCACTCTTTCATCAGTAGTTTTATCATTGTTAATGTAAATTAATCATTGTTTTACATACATATTTTTACCGTATATAAGCCGGCAAGAATTCGGCTTCATGATAGAATCCTTCTCCATTTTCTCTAACATATAGAGAAGTTTATACTTCGACATTGTGAAAGACTGGTAGAATGTCGCACATCATCTTCTAGTTCCTGTAAAGAGTCAAGTATTTAGCTTTGAATTTACTATATGTTTAGGCATTTGTGTGCCTATATCACTCATTTACCTGTGCACTTCCTCTATTCCTCTCCCGCATCCCAAATTAACGGAATTGCTGCAAGTTTATTCAGGCAAAGTCTGTGAATCACTATGCTTTATCAACAGCTATATATTAACTGAACGGAAATATAACTGTTAGTGTGAATGCAGGGTAGGTTTGACGGAACGTTGCCAATCCGTGACAGATATTGGGAATCTACCTTAATTGGAGCGAGGTCAACTGCTGACCTCACCTCAAAGTTGACCGCAATAACGTGGTAATTGGCTAAGCTCAGTCCACTCAAGGTTACCCATGAAGTCACTCATGTGAGAGTTATTCAGGGTAATGCAATGACTCCCTATCACATTGATAGTGGTGCTACAATTTGGTGAGGACACTCACACACTGATGGTCATACACAGCATACACAGATGCTAATAACATATACAAACATGAGTGTTTCAACTTGTACTTGGTGAAAATGCATGATACATTTAACATTGGATGTAGGAAAATCTTTAAGCCATAGTTGAATGAAAAATAGTCTCAAGAGACAGTCACACAAACATACAAGACAGACAAGCAGGCTGGTGAGAACATGAGAAAAATATTATTTGAAGCCGAAAAGGGAGCCCTGTGAATGTGTGATTTAATATTATGCAGAATATGTCATCGGGGAGAGACATCAAATTAATCAAGAATAGAAACATGGAGAAAGTGAAGAGAAGAGCAAGAAAGGGAAATGCAAGACAAAATTGTTAAGGAGAACCATAGGACACAAATATTGTCTTAAAGAAACTAGGGAACAAATGACAGATGGAATGGAAGATAGATAAACATAAGGAGAGAGAGAATGGAGAGATGAGAGGGACGATGGTAAAGTGAGAATAGTATTAACAGAGACGGATAAGATAGAGAAAGGAGAATATCGAAAACGAAAGAGGCTAACTGAGATGGAAGACAGAGAAATATAAAAGCAGATTAATATTTATACAATGAATATAAACAAACACAGAACAAACAGTCGTTAGGAAAAGGGTAGCAGAAATGAATGGAAACAAATAAAGAATACAAGATGAATACAAGATAAATTCAACATAATAATAAAGATAATTATTGGAAGGACGATGCAGTCCAGAACTAGGGAGATACGTAAGTCATTGTTATAGAGCAAAATAGTGAGACGAAATTATTACAATAAAAATACAAAAAAAGAGGTAAGTGGAAAACAAATAGTGAAAAACATAGGGAGGGTGGAGAGAAAGATACAAAGAGAAACAAAACAAAAGAGGAGAGAGAGAAAGAGAGCGACAGGAGAGAAAACAAAGTAAACACCAAAGGACAAAATGAAATGTGGGGTAAACGAATTGAAAGAAAGTGGAAATAGAAACAAGCTTGGGATTAGAATCAAAGGAACGAAAAAAGACTGAGCACATAATATATATATATATATATATTATATATATACCAGTAGGAAGAATAGGGACAATATGTTGCTGAGCTCCATCTTTATTCACTAATTTTCGGCCACAACCAGAGGCCATCTTCAGGTGTACATTATGATCCTAGACAATGAAAAAATGCGTTATTTAAAATTAAAGTGGATCTACAAACTAAGTTTAATACAATATGAATTACCACCAAACCAATACAAAATACATAAGAGAACTACCTTCACCTCAGTAAACAGCAACCACAGTAAGACTAAACAGTAATAAGAAAATCATGTTTACGTTACCTGACCTATCATTCAAACTTAGACCCTAAACAAACAAAACGAAATTAATTATATTGCTCAATAGTCTATGAATTATTGGAAATGTTCAACTCAGGTTTCAATTTTTCAATGAGCAATTTTTCACCGATCAATGTTTCATAATGGCTATAGAATTTCGCAATTACTTTAAAGTCCTGTATACTAAAAGCATGGTCATCCTCGCGTGCGTGGTTCCCAATGGCCGAAAAAGAAGCCGTTTGTAACAATTTATTTGATCTCACACTCCTACCCATGTGTTTAAACACCCTGACTTTCAAGGATCGTCCAGTGGATCCTATGTACCTGGCCTGACAACCAGGACATGAAAATTCATACACGATGTTTGACAACATGAGATCCGGTATCGATCTGTTACGTTAAAAAAGTTACCAATTCTGAAGTAATTAGTTAAGATTACCCGAATATTGCGAGATTCTATAGCCATTATGAAACATTGATCGGTGAAAAATTGCTCATTGAAAAATTGAAACCTGAGTTGAACATTTCCAATAATTCATAGACTATTGAGCGATATAATTAATTTCGTTTTGTTTTACTTTTTGTTTGTTTAGGGTCTAAGTTTGAATGATAGGTCAGGTAACGTAAACATGATTTTCTGATTACTGTTTAGTCTTACTGTGGTTGCTGTTTACTGAGGTGAGGGTAGTTCTCTTATGTATTTTGTATTGGTTTTGGTGTTAATTCATATTGTATTAAACTTAGTTTTTAGATCCACTTTAATTTTAAATAACGCATTTTTTCATTGTCTAGGATCATAATGTACACCTGAAGATGGCCTCTGGTTGTGGCCGAAAATTAGTGAATAAAGATGGAGCTCAGCAACATATTGTCCCTATTCTTCCTACTGGTGTGTTGACTCTGGTGCCCTGGGCCGCCTACGGATGTTTTGGTTACAATATATATATATATATATATGAAAAGAGAAATACTACGTGAGGAAGGTTAATTCGATACCAAACCGTAGGACCCTTATTTCAGGGCAGACTATATACAAGTTTAAATACCGTTTCGTCCACAGAGTGTTGTTATAGTCTCACATCACAGATGGCGGCATTCCAGGCGACTCTATCATTTGCTGCCTCTGTTGCCAAGTTTTATATTTTTAGATCGGATCGGAATACCTGTTCCCACGTCTTTTTATGTCTACCCCCCCACACAGCTCCCCCTTCGTTCACAGTCCGGCATTTCTTTACATAGTTCTGATCATCGATTCTCTCCACGTGTCCAAACCAACCAAGTCGGCTTGTGCGCATCACTTCACTAATACTCCCAAAGGGGTGGCCTGTAGCGACATTGATAGAGTGCTCGGTTACTAACCAGGAGGACCGAGTTCGATTCTCGGCAGATGGAGATTTTTGGGCAATCTCCTCACACCCCTTGCCGCTGTGTCACCTGATAGTAAAATAGCTTACGCGCTAGGGTGAAAATTGGTCTCCGGATCGTCCGGCCCTTCAACCTAAAAGCAAACAAATACTCCTAATGCCGATTCTCCTCCTTAATTCCTCACTCGATACCCGTCTCTGAGGTTAACCTCACATATCCAATTATCCATCTCGCCATGCTCTTGTCAGTCCATTCCTACCTTTTGATATCTTCCGCTTTATCCGGCAATTTCTCCAAGGCATAAGTCACTGCACTCTTAACACCCAATGTAGACACCTTTATTTAAGGTGAAGTTGAAGTCCTCTCATGGTCAACAGTGGCAACAGCTCTCTAAGCTTCCCCTAGCCACTTCTGACTCTAGTAATGGAGACAAATTCACTGCCATCTTCGGCAGAAACCGTATTGCTTAAGTGGCTCACAACTCGGGAAAAATTATTGGAAATTTCCCTTGCAGTGTACTCTCAAACATGGGTCCTACGACTTGGTATGTAATTAACCTTCCCCATGTAGGGTTTTCCTTTTCCTATAATTATATGCATGGGAAAAGCTTGGTAAGCTATTATGACACCATGACCAAGTGGGTTAAAGCGTGGGACCATTTAAGAGCACCTTTCCCTACAATGCGATGGACGGGTGAAGGCTGGTCTTATCCAGAGTGAGGTTTGGCATCCTCTACTGTACCATAGCTGCTTTTGGCTGTCTCTTTTCCTGTACTACTTTTCCTTCTAGGTGCTGGCGAGATCGCCTGATTCGGTGGCACTGCATGGAGGCTGCGGACGGTGGGGGCATTGGCCTACGGGTGCAAGGGTACAGGTGGGCTGATGATCCCTTCACCCGCTGCCCTCTCAGAGAAGGTTCTCATCTCACCCTGGCTCCTTCGGGGCCTCGAGCATCTGCCGCGGCTTCGGTCAACCAGACTTAGCACTGCTCGGCCAGGCAGTCTGGGGAACAACAACAATGCGATGGACTATAGCGACGTGTTTCGTACGTTAGGGAAGGGATAATACCACTGACTGAGGACAAGGAGGAAGCTAGACGTTAAGGGGAGATATAGGTTTTTTCTGGACACCTTTCTCTCACATGTTTAGCCGCATTAGTTGTGACATTTTAAGACGTTCGGACTATTAGCTTGGCGAATTTCCCACCTTTCGCCCCATTTTGTCGTCAAGTTTATGACCTTTCATGTCCTTTAGATGTTGATTTTTTCCTGGCGAGCGATAGCGAGTCTGTAATTTAAAAAAAACAAACAAATTATACATTTATTTTGAAGGGAGTCTAGGGATTGTTTTATTTAAGCTTGATGGAGGTCTAGCGAAGAATATAAACAAATATAAGAGTGAATAAATAAATAGGCCAAAACTAACCACTACCACCCTTTAAGGAGAGATTTCCACTTGAGAGATTTTTTCTGGACCCCTTTCTCCCTCATGTTTAGTCCCATTGCTTCTGAGATTTTAAGACGTTCGCCCTAGTAGTTTGGACATGTTAAGACATTTTGCCCCATTACTGTCAATTTTAAAACCTTTCGTGCCATGAAGGTGTCGATTGTTTCCTGGCGAGCGATAGCGAGCCTGTAATTCAAGAGCAACCGGCCTCCGGCCGGGACATTTTCTACCGAAAAATGTACATATTTATCTTGAAAGGGGGTCTAGGGAGTGTAATTTTAAGCTTGATGAAAATGTAGGGAACAAACTAAATACCTCCCCTTAAGGTTTGCCTTCCATTATCTGGTCAATGTAAAGCCAAAATCAATAAGTTGCCAACAGCGTGGGTGATAATTTGCTTGATATTTTTAGATAGCAGCATTAATTCGACACAGCATAACGTCAAACAAATCACATTAGTCAAGTTCTATTAGAAACATAATGACAATCGTGGACAAGTTATATTAGAAACATAATGACAATCGTGGACAAGATATAGACAATGCAAATTACAAGGTTTAAGAGGGGTGACCGGTTTTTGTTCTGTCCGTTCTATCTTTCTCTGGCTTGTACCCATTTGGCCCCATTCGGCCTACTGTTTTAAGACGTTTATCCCCATCCAGGTGTCAATTTTTTACTGGTGAGCGGTAGCGAGCCAGCATATTTTTTATTTTTGTTTGACAGCAGGCTAAATTTGTACATTTTTTGATAGAAACATTTCTCCGGCGAAGCCGGATTTCTTCATATAATGCTGGCTCGCTATCGCTCGCCAGAAAGAAATAGACACCTACATGGGGATAAACGTCTTAAAATAGTTGGCTAAATGGGGCCGAATGGATATAAGCCAGAGAAAGAGAGAAAAGGACAGAAATAACAAAAATCAGGTCACCCCCCTTAAGGGGAGATTTTAACTTAAAGGATCTGTTTTCGAACCCTCTTCTTCCTCATCTTTAACCTAATAATTTTTGAAATGTTAAGACTTTCGCTCCGTTAGGTTGGCGATATTAAGACATTTGGCCCGATTTTTGTAAATTTTATGACTATTCATACCATTTAGGTGTCGATTTTTCTCCTGGCGAACGATAGCGAACCTGTAATTTAGGAGGAACCGGCCTTCGGTCCGGACATTTTTCTACCGAAAAATGTAAATATCTATATCGAAGGGGGGTCTTGGGGGTATTTTTTGTAATGCTTGATGGGAGTCTAGGAAGCAAACTAAAAATATCCCCTTAAGACGAAGGTTGTCGAACAATTGATGTCCACTGTATAATTGTGAACCATGTGTGTGTATGCTCCCATATTAATGTTTGAACCGTTAAGATCAGTACACCTGGTATATAATAAAGATCAGTACACCTGGTATATAATAAAGATCAGTACACCTGGTATATAATAAAGATCAGTACACCTGGTATATAATAAAGATCAGTACACCTGGTATATAATAAAGATCAGTACACCTGGTATATAATAAAGATCAGTACACCTGGTATATAATAAAGATCAGTACACCTGGTATATAATAAGATCAGTACACCTGGTATATAATAAAGATCAGTACACCTGGTATATAATAAAGATCAGTACACCTGGTATATAATAAAGATCAGTACACCTGGTATATAATAAAGACCAGTACACCTGGTATATAATAAAGATCAGTACACCTGGTATATAATAAAGATCAGTACACCTGGTATATAATAAAGATCAGTACACCTGGTATATAATAAAGATCAGTACACCTGGTATATAATAAAGATCAGTACACCTGGTATATAATAAAGATCAGTACACCTGGTATATAATAAAGATCAGTACACCTGGTATATAATAAAGATCAGTACACCTGGTATATAATAAAGACCAGTACACCTGGTATATAATAAAGATCAGTACACCTGGTATATAATAAAGATCAGTACACCTGGTATATAATAAAGATCAGTACACCTGGTATATAATAAAGATCAGTACACCTGGTATATAATAAAGATCAGTACACCTGGTATATAATAAAGACCAGTACACCTGGTATATAATAAAGATCAGTACACCTGGTATATAATAAAGATCAGTACACCTGGTATATAATAAAGATCAGTACACCTGGTATATAATAAAGATCAGTACACCTGGTATATAATAAAGATCAGTACACCTGGTATATAATAAGATCAGTACACCTGGTATATAATAAAGATCAGTACACCTGGTATATAATAAAGATCAGTACACCTGGTATATAATACAGATCCGTACACCTGGTATATAATAAAGATCAGTACACCTGGTATATAATAAAGATCAGTACACCTGGTATATAATAAAGATCAGTACACCTGGTATATAATAAAGATCAGTACACCTGGTATATAATAAAGATCAGTACACCTGGTATATAATAAAGATCAGTACACCTGGTATATAATAAAGATCAGTACACCTGGTATATAATAAAGATCAGTACACCTGGTATATAATAAAGATCAGTACACCTGGTATATAATAAAGATCAGTACACCTGGTATATAATAAAGATCAGTACACCTGGTATATAATAAAGATCAGTACACCTGGTATATAATAAAGATCAGTACACCTGGTATATAATAAAGATCAGTACACCTGGTATATAATAAAGATCAGTACACCTGGTATATAATAAAGATCAGTACACCTGGTATATAATAAAGATCAGTACACCTGGTATATAATAAAGATCAGTACACCTGGTATATAATAAAGATCAGTACACCTGGTATATAATAAAGATCAGTACACCTGGTATATAATAAAGAATATAATATTATATGGTCATAAACCGTAGTATACACCCACTCCGAATCTTTGAACCTTTAAGCCAAGTTCTGAATGTCATTTAATCATATTTTGTATATATGATATAATCTTTAATCCATTTGTATAGCCCCTTTACCTATATAAGAGTAACCTTAAGAGGAGGTATATAGTTTGTTCCCTAGACCTCCATCAAGCTTAAAATTACACCCCCTTGAGTCCCTTTCAAGATAAATTTGTACATTTTTCGGTAGAAAAATTTCCCGGCCAAAGGCCGGTTCCTCTTAAATTACAGGCTCGCTATCGCTCGCCAGGATAAAATCGACACCTGAATTGCACGAAAGGTCTTAATATGGGGTGAAAGTTCTTAAAATCGCTAAACTAATGGGGCAAACGTTTTATAATATCAAAAGCAATGGGCTAAACATGAGGGAGAAAGGGGTCAAGAAAAAAATCCCTCAAGTGGAGATCCCCCCTTAAGAGGCTCACACAAGTACAGTAGATGTACAAACCGGGTAAAAAGTAGTTGAAGAGCCCGATCCTTAAATGTTTTGAATCAGTACACTCCACAGGGACCGAGTTTCATCATAAACTCCAATTAGCAGGTTGCCAGGGACATCGCTACTAATTGACACCAATGATTACCTTCAGATAGTATCCCTACACTAATGTATATAATGTCAAATAAATAGCAATCCTAATGGTTACCCTTCTCGAATGATGCCAATGTATGTTTCCAAGCTCATTGACAGGAGAAACCAGTAAAGGCTGTACAGAGTTAACCCGGTAACCCATGAACGTTTAAGGGGAGGTTTTTAGCCTGTTCCCTAGACCTCCATCAAGCTTAAAATTACACCCCCGAGACCCCCTTTCAAGATAAATTTGTAAATTTTTCGGTAAAAAATTTCCTGGCCGAAGGCCGGTTTCTTCTTAAATTACAGGCTCGCTATCGCTCGCCAGGAAAAAATCGACACCTAAGTGGCACGAAAAGTCTTAAAACTGACAGAAATGGGGTGAAAGTTCTTAAAATCGCCAAAATATTGAGGCGAACGTATTAAAATCTCAAAAACTATAGATCTAAACATGAGGGAGAAAGGGGTCCATAAAAAAATCCCTCAAGTGGAAATCTCCCCTTAATATCTCCCCGGAAGACGTATGTCTAAGAAAGATCGACCTGGTTATCTTCTTGATGTTGTTATGATGTTGATATTGTTCTTGTTATTTATTGGTTTTCAGAGGTGGACTGATGGCAAAATGCAGATTTAATTTTGCCTTATATTACAATATTCGCAAGATGTCGAGTTTAGTCATTTGCAATTAAAAAACAAATATTATCAATAATTATGATATCATTATGGTCCACCAAAGACTAGAGCAAAGTCGAATATATCTGATTGAACAAATGGATCTAAAATGCAATAACTAATACTATCAATATATATTATAATATAATAACCGAATTTGCTTTGTACGAAGTAACCGAACATTGATGGTTGAAATATCGACCCACAAGCTCAAATTATTAACAGGTGAAACCGGATTTTAAAGGATACGAATAATGTCGATGAACAATATTGTGAAACATAATAATTAGATCATCTTCCTAACTAAAGCAATAATCACTAGATATAAGGTATATGAGTGAATTATATTATAAAGTGAAGTGTACTCTATTTATCAATGATGATCCTCTCCAAAAGGATGATAATTTATGTATGTTAATGTGAATGTGTATAATTAATAATCAAATTAATTCCAGTATATGTGCGATAACAAGTAGCGAATACCAAATTCCAATACTGACTAACGCTACGACTGAATAACTGATAAGTCGAAAAGAGCTCATATTCTCTCTCTCTCTCTCTCTCTCTCTCTCTCTCTCTCTCTCTCTCTCTCTCTCTCTCTCTCTCTCTCTCTCTCTCTCTCTCTCTCTCTCTCTCTCTCTCTCTCTCTCTCTCTTGTTTGTACCGAGTGATTGGAAAGATGCGAACATTACGCCGATATACAAGAAGGGTAGCAAGGCCAAAGCGAGTAATTACAGACCAATTAGTCTAACTTCAATTGTAGGAAAAATCATGGAAAAAATCCTTAGAGATAAGATAGTAGATTACCTCGAATCAAACAACCTAATCAAAAATAGTCAACACGGCTTTAGATCAAATAAGTCATGCCTAACAAATTTGATTGAATTTTATAACAAACTATTCACATATTACGACATGACGAAATCACTAGATATAATCTTCTTGGACTTTCAAAAAGCTTTCGACAAGGTGCCTCACCGAAAACTATTGGCTAAACTGGAGAGGATAGGTATCAAAGGTGAAATTCATTCTTGGATAAAAAATTGGCTTACAGGCAGAAGACAGAGAGTGGTGATAAATGGGGTGGAATCGGAGTGGGAGCCTGTCACTAGTGGAGTTCCACAGGGTTCAGTCCTTGGACCGGTCCTGTTTCTCATTTACATTAACGATATTGATGTAGGGGTAAACAACACCATTTCCAAATTTGCCGACGATACAAAAATAGGAAATACAGTCCTGAACGAAGATGATAGAATGCGTTGCAATCTGATTTAAACAAAATATCAGAGTGGTCGAAAAAATGGCAGATGCCCTTCAATGTCGATAAATGTCAGGTGCTGCAGGTTGGTAGCAGAAATATGAAATACAAATACGAAATGAATGGCAAACAAATAAAAACCGCAACGGTAGTAAAAGACCTAGGGGTACTAATATCTGAAAACCTAAAAACTTCCGACCAATGTATAGCAGCTGCAAATAAGGCAAACATAGCATTGGGCTATATTAAACGAAAATTTACATATAAACATGAAAGCATAATAGTGCCACTGTTCAAAAGTATGGTGAGGCCCCACCTTGAATATGGTGTGCAGTTCTGGTCACCTTATCTGATCAAGGACATGTAAGACTCGAGTCAGTACAGCGTAGAGCGACGAAGATGATACCCTCATTAAGAAATAAACCATATGAAGAAAGACTTAAACGATTGAACCTGTTCTCATTAAAAAAGAGGAGGTTGAGGGGTCAGCTTATTGAGTGCTTTAAGATACTAAAAGGTTT
>CM064523.1:20355388-20477888 GCA_032716605.1 Paralithodes platypus | reverse complement strand
GAACCGGAAGGAGGAAGACCAAGAGTTAGTAATATATGAAAGAAGATCACCAGTAGAGTGACCCTTAAGGAAGCCATACTGGCGATCTGAGAGTAGATTATGAGAAGAGAGAAGCTTAAGAAATGTTGAAGTAAGAATAGTTTAAAAAACTTTGGAGATGCAAGAAATGAGAGCAATTGGACGATAGTTGGAAGGTTGAGAGTGGTCACCCTTTTTTGGGACAGGTTGAATGAAAGAAAACTTACAGCAAGAAGGAAAGACATTAGAGGAGGGACAGAGATGGAAGAGTTAGCCTTGGCAGGGAGTCAGCACGGAAGCACAGTTTTTTAGTACAACAGGAGGAACACCATCCTGACCGTACTCCTCCTCAGTATTAAGCCCAGAGAGGAAAGTACATCTTTAAAAGAGATTAGGATATTAGGCATGAGTAAGTGAGAAAGGGGTGGAGAGGGAGAAATAGCACTGGAATCATCCAAGGTGGAGTTTCTAGCGAAAGTTTGGGCCAAGAGTTCAGCTTTGTCAGAGGAAGAAGTGACGGTAGTGCCGTCAGAGTGGAAAAGGGGAGGGAAAGATGCGGAAGAAAAATTGATGGAGAGGTTTTTGGCTAGATGCCAGAATGCTTGGGAAGAGCTAGAGTTAGATAGTTCAGTGCATTTATTATTGATGATCTTGATTTTGAATCCCCGCTTTTGTAATACGCCCTAATAAAGCCGCTGGATACATAAAGTCTGTGCACTTTGATATTTCTGCTATATGAAGCTTGCGGAGATTATGTGAACATTGCTGTTTGTCAGTCAGAAGGATTTATCAAAATTAATTCAGGGATTTAGATGAAACTACATTTGATAACAGGCTAGATGAAACTATATTTGATAACAGGTTAGACACAATTGTTGTTGTCATTGCTGTTCTATGAATTGCTAATATTATTATATCTTTATTGTTGCTGTTATTAATGTTGATATTGTTGTTGCTATTGATGTTGTTATGGTTGTTACCCAACGAGTAGTCGAGGCGTGATAGTGCAAGGCATTATTTCCCTTCCTATGTATCTGTCTGCTCACAAATTATCTAAAAATAATTATTTAATGTTTTTAGATCAGATTTGGTCAATCCCCTCATTTGGTTACCGACAGGATCCCATTAGTTTTCGGTTATCTTTGGATGTTGCCCCCATCCCTCACACCTCCCTTCTTCAACCAATAAATGAGGGCATACACCGTGACAGCGTATAGGTACATTCATCCTCTGATTCCACTCCAGGGTATCTTCCCGGGCGAGATTCCAGGCATCTGCCCGGCCCATGTAAAGTATCCCAACGCGTGATTGGCCGACTTGCCTTAACCATGAGCTCTGTAGTCTTCCCCAGGGCCTCCTCCACTCAGGGTTGTCCTCTGTAGAGACCACTTGGTGAGCAGGGTCTGCTTCAGGAAGGCGAACCACATGCCCAAAACCTGCCCTGATACATTTTAGTGCGGTATTCGCGATATTTCAAGTCCTACTTTTTTACACGAATATTTAGAGATGATTGAATGAGCCCAAAAGAGAGGGAGAGAGCCTTGACCCCCATGCATTAGATAAAGTGTACTGCAGCATAAATGGTACACAAGCATAAGCCATACATAAACAAATATAATGAACACTACAGTACAGAAGTAAAAGAAAGGGTAGTATAAATAAAATAAAAAAATAAGAAAAAAGAAGAGAAAGAAAGAAACTCAAAGTGCAGACACCAGCACTACTTGTTATTAGAATTCTGCAGAGAAGAGGAAGGGAGAAAAGTGGAAATTAAGTGATTATCGTGCTCTCTCTCCCATCTCTGAATATGATTATCTCTCGCTCTCTCTCTCTCTCTCTCTCTCTCTCTCCTCTCTCTCTCTCCTCTCTTCTCTCTCTCTCTCTCTCTCTCTCTCTCTCTCTCTCTCTCTCTCTCTCTCTCTCTCTCTCTCTCTCTCTCTCTCTCTCTCTCTCTCTCTCTCTCTCAACCGTTACATCGATTTATCGGAATATCTGGAAGGGTTTTGGGGCTAACCATTTTAAGCAGGCCATAAATTCAACATTTCCCTAGACGATGTTATATGTTCAGTAAGGACCTCTTGGACTCAGATATTTACATATTACTGATAATTACAATAAGATGAATACTAAATACTATGAATTTATTTTATGTGTGGGGGTGGGTGGGTTTTTTTTTTTTTTTTTTTTTTTTTTTTTTTTTTTTTTTTTTAGAGATTGGCTTCGGACGAAATGTTTAGTAATCACCAGGCACCATTTTATTTAAGAACAACTTTCGAAAATGACAAAAACATTTAAAATTCACAATAACGAAACCAGAAAATACGTTAAATCACAAATATGGATCCGATTGTATCTGTCAATCACGATGATACTTTTATATTCGGGTCAAACCAATTGAGGCCAAAACTCAAACATGAAAAAATAGTACAATACGAAAAGAGAGAATGGAAAATATATATATATTCAAGACTGATTCAGTCGTTTACGACTTTTTTGCAAATTTGAATGACTTACATCAAATAGTATAAATACATAAAAGTCGAAGGCTTAAGGAATACCATGTATCCCTTTTCAACCAGATATTTCAAATTAGGAAGAATATTCAGGATTCAATGGTTTAAAGATTAACTCAGTTAATCCTCTAACTCAGACAAGTCTATCCTTAGTTAACTCATAATCGTATGGAAATAGTTAGACTAAATGCATGGCATATTTGATTGAATGGGCTAACACATCAATATGTAAATAATTTAAGTGCATAGTTAGGGTAAATGACAAAAATTATAATTATTGAAAATGGGGATGGGAACTGGAGAAAATGTTTGTGTTACAGGGAAAGGGGATGTAGGAATAATGTTAAATAACCATAATATATATGCTCTCTCTCTCTCTCTCTCTCTCTCTCTCTCTCTCTCTCTCTCTCTCTCTCTCTCTCTCTCTCTCTCCTCTCGCTCTGCTCTCCTCTCCTCTCGCTCTCATCATCGGCCTCGCTCTCTCTCTCTCTCTCTCTCTCTCGAGATCTCAGCTCTCTTCTCTCTCTCTCTCTCTCTCTCTCTCTCTCTCTCTCTCTCTCTCTCTCTCTCTCTCTCTCTCTCTCTCTCTCTCTCTCTCTCTCTCTCTCTCTCTCTCGTTAAAAACAAGGGGGGGAACCATAAAAACTCTATTTTCACTCACGAAAGGAGAACTGGAAGTGCAGTCTTCTCGAGGAGCGCCTTTAAGCCCTAAAAGTTTACAATAGCAAGTGCAGCAGCTTGTTATCATTAACACTAACTTTTGAAGTGTGTTCAATAATAGAACACAGTTGGTGACATAAGTGGTAAATATTTTAAGATAAATTATTTGAAAACAGTTTAGATTTATGGTGTGGATGTGGATGTGCTGGAGAGTGTGAACAGGAACACCTTTAGGTGGATCGGTATACGGGGGAGGGGGAAGGGGGGGGGGCGAGAGAATGAGTAAGAGAGTGTATGAGAGTAAGGTGCAAGGGCAGAGAGTGAGGTGGAAGTATGGAGGTGAGAGGTGTTTTTTATAAACATTAGTATGGATTTTCAATGTTGTCAATTATCTATTGTTTCAGACTTGTTAATTCAGTAAGTGTAACACTATTTTTCAAATTGGAGAACATCTACTATACAGTACATAACTATTGGAGAACATCTACTATACAGTACATAACTATTGGAGAACATCTACTATACAGTACATAACTATTGGAGAACATCTACTTATACAGTACATAACTATTGGAGAACATCTACTATACAGTACATAACTATTGGAGAACATCTACTATACAGTACATAACTATTGGAGAACATCTACTATACAGTACATAACTATTGGAGAACATCTACTATACAGTACATAACTATTGGAGAACATCTACTATACAGTACATAACTATTGGAGAACATCTACTATACAGTACATAACTATTGGAGAACATCTACTATACAGTACATAACTATTGGAGAACATCTACTATACAGTACATAACTATTGGAGAACATCTACTATACAGTACATAACTATTGGAGAACATCTACTATACAGTACATAACTATTGGAGAACATCTACTATACAGTACATAACTATTGGAGAACATCTACTATACAGTACATAACTATTGGAGAACATCTACTATACAGTACATAACTATTGGAGAACATCTACTATACAGTACATAACTATTGGAGAACATCTACTATACAGTACATAACTATTGGAGAACATCTACTATACAGTACATAACTATTTTTAACCAGACTCTTGTTTTATCTGGATTTCACTTCCAAGTGACTTTCAGTATGAAAGAGTTCATATCCAATACAAACAAACTTCTCAGGAATGGCAGCTGCCGTTAGATGCATGGATTATTTTTTGTCATAAATTGTGTTTTTCATTCATCTATTATGTACGTATAAACGAACACTAATATACTATGCTAAACTATTTTCCAATTTGACAAACCGTATGTTAAAATCTGATCATTAATACAATCCTAATAAAAGGAATTGTTGCAATACTTACCGGTACTGGAAAGCAATACTCACCCAGAAAACTATTTACATGAAATCTGAGAACTAGATACAAAATTAAGTCATCAAATGCAAACCAAAATCATACTAATAATGGTCGGTAAGAACATGTTTCAATTACATCAAATGTATAATTATATGTTTGCAATTATCCCACAAAACACGATGACAACATTTTAGTATTTGATTCTAGCTGTTGCCTAATTATTTGGCTTCATAAGAGCGAAGATTATTAGCGGGGAGATTATCAAGAAGTTATGCTAACACGGTCTTTATTATAAGAGTGTAATTAAACATATCTGCATAATGACGTTTTTTTCTCTTTTCATAATGGTTAACATCAGGCGATCTCATTTGACGTAGAAAGGATTTACGTTACTCTAGATGTACAACGGAGATGGTTTATACCCATAAGACTCTTAGAGACACTTATAACAAATATTAAATCGTCTATTGTTTAGCAGAGTTTAGTTAAAATTACATCATCATACTGAAGGGGTTAATAAAGTATATTTACTACAAGTAGTAACTATACATATTTTGCGCACAAATTGCCGTAACGTAATTATATACTGTATAGTATATCAAATATTTATATAAACAACCTGTCATTATTTTGTAAGGTACGAATCGCCACTGACCATCTCCTAAAATGTATATAAACAACCTGCCATTATTTTGTAAGGTACCGGTACGAATCACCACTGACCATCTCCTAAATAGTTAACAATGTCATCAAAATTAGGCAGATCTCCAGATTTTACTAGCTATCATTAGACGAATTAAACGGGTATATGAAGGACCTGTGAAAGTAAAAATATTTGTTGAGAGGTTAGCCATTTGAAACTGAATACAATTATCCTATGTTACCTAAATACAACTAAAATGGCTCCACGCTCTATTATAACTCTGACCCATACTACTTGGGGCCAAGTACACAGCAATATTTCGTGTATGCATAATTGAACACCTACAGTAGGCTGGTACCAACCTGCTACATATCATAAGATTCATAATTTGAAATAAACTTTAAAGCGATTTATATTACCGTAATTAACTCATTCTAAATATCAATATAATATGCATCACAAATATGAGTTACCACCAAGACTTAACAAAAAAATATTCTATATTACACACAGATTATTCGACACACCTTGTGTGTCACAAGTGCCTCATGTTTAAAGCTATGCCACAGTTCCCCAGAGTCCTTCAGGGAACCAAGTACTTCATTTCGATTTGAGTCAGTCACTGGATTCTCCCTCACATTTGTCTTCCTTGAGTTTACCAACATGAAAACCATGCAGAACATATATTGATATTTGTCTAGCTTTGAGGAGTAGCATTAGCATAGCAACAACAAACCTGTGGTCAGTACCAAGCAATTCAAAACATTTCTACACCCTGCACCTCTGAATGAGTCTCCACAAAAATTTGATAAAATTCTTGCAAAGCATTTCAAGCACTGGAATACAAAGCCAAGCAATGTATATTTTTCTCTTGAACCAGGATCCCGCGCGGAATAATAAACTTCCTGGACCTTACGAAATTCAGGAAGAGACTATTGGCATTCTTGTTACAAACAGTTATGAGGACCTTAACAGTTCTTAGTGACACTAACTGCATTGAAATCCACAAGGACAATGAGTGTCCCGAGCATGACATTGCTCCATTATAGAGTCGTTTTTGACACAGACCATATCTTAAGTCTTTCATATTACTTCTCTTAGTAGGAGCATATAATACAATAAGAGATATGAAGCCTAACATGTGCTTCAGTCTCACCAGCATTATACACAACCCATCAACTGAAGGAACTAGAGAGGATGAGATTGTCACAGCAAGTCCTTTAAGATCGGCACCATTGCCACAGCCAGACCAATAGTATACATAACCTTCACTACTGTTCTCACCCTCATCTGATCGCCTCACCTCTGAGGGGGCTGCTATGTCAACCTTCATCCTCTGTAGCTCTCCAGATAGAAGGGGCAGTTGGTCATCATCCAAGAGCATTAGCATGTTCCAAAATCTGATTATAGTCTCCCAAGGAGATTAAATCCCGGGTTAGGTCATCGGTGTCGTAAAACGTCTGCGCCGCCGAGACTACCCCTTAATTCAAAAGTTGTGCCAGGGGCCTGACATACTTTTGGGCACAAGAGTCTTAGAGGTTTTGCCCTGCACTTATCATGATGGCTGATCTGTTCTAGTGAGCCAGGCCAAACACAGAGGGTTGGTGGGACCGGTCCACTGGCCCCTGACGGCCAGGAGATGTACCCCCCCCCCCAGCGAATCCGGGCCAGAGTCTTTTTCAAGACCTCTCGACCACTTTCTAATTTTGGTTTTGGATTAGTTCCCCAACCAGTTAGCAATCCACCTAGGTCACTGGATCCTCAGAGGGAGTGTCTTGTTCAGAGTTTTGCTTCCATTAGATGGGTTGCCTATCATAGCTATGAGTCCCGTCCACCCGGAAGAAGACAGAATTTAGACAAGTTTAGAATAGGTGGTTAAAAGTGTGTGATTTTCTTTAAAAGATGAAAAGTGTGGGTACCGTATCTTGAGAAAAAGCGATAAATGTTCCTTGTGAATCTGAGGTACAGAAGGAAAAAGGCAGCAAGGGAGATCAAGTGGCGAAACAGGATGCATAGCAACCCTTATACACCCAATAAAACCCTCGATACGAGTATTTCCCTGACCGGCTGATACATAATTATAACCTTCTCTACTATTGTGTGGTAATTTTGGTAAACAAGGAGGCGGAAATCTGACAATCCAGCATAGCTTGGATGGTTAGACTGTGGCTAACGAAGCTATTCATTGTACTTAATGATTGTTAAATAAAATATTATCCTCTATCATGACATATATGTCAATGTCATGATTTGTGATAAAAATGATACGCAATAAATGAGAGAGAGAGAGAGAGAGGAAGAGAGAGAGAGAGGAAGAGAGAGAGAGAGAGAAATAGAAGGAGAGAAAAAGTGTGAGAGTGAGAGGACAGAGAGAGAGAGAGCAACCTACCGACCCCAAGTGGCCAATCGTGTACCGCCCAACAGTAAGCGAATAACGCCTAATAACACTTACCAATTTCCCGCAGCCCAGTCTATTGGTATCACCCAAAGTGGCTACAAGTTTCTAGTGGCACTTTCTGTATGATGACTTTTGTGTTTATTTCATTTCTGGTTATCACTGAACGATTTTATTCAGATAATTCCAAGCGTGTGGTGGGTAACCTGTGGTGCAGTTGTTAGCACGCTCGACTCACAACCGAGAGGTCCCGGGCAGAGTGAGACGGATGGGCAGTCTCCTAACACCCAATGCCTCAGTTCACCTAAGTAGTGAATTAGGTACTTTGTGTTAGTGGACAGTTGTGATGTTCCCTCTAGGGAAGTAAGCTGGTAACCCACAGTACAGGGATAATCACCGCAGGCTCCAAAGGGGAATGGGACAGAGATGAGCCCGCGCTACGCGCTGTTTATGCGTATGGCCCTGAAGTTTACTAAGATCCACACGACTTAGAATATTCTGGACTCTGTATTTATGTACAGTGACTTAGTTTTAAAACGTTGTTCTAGGCGATTTTATTCAGTAATCTTCACTTGTACTATCGAACGAACAAGTAATTATTAACGCGTCCTGTCTGATGATGCCTGTTTTCATTGTTATTCTAGCTATAATTAGATGCTTGTTCATTTCAAGTAGAACAGTAGAAAACAGAGGGTTTATTCAGATTCCTACAGTCATTCGTTAGCTGAATCATGTCGTTAATAAGCGTTATCGTACTGAAAGTATTATTATAAACCCACTGGCGACAAGTAAAATAATAATTGCGCGAATTATACAACATAAAAGTACTTACATTTTGAGTATATTCACTATATACAGTATATTGCAAAGCCACCAACATATGTACCGTAGTTGTTACAAAGCTAAATTTAATTGTGCTATTTTAGGAGAAAGCTTTATATGAGACAAACAATGTCAAACACAGCAACTAAATTTAACAATCCAATGAATAGGGTCTGCCTTTATTATGGTTCCAACAATAAATAGCGAATATTACATCCATAAAATGTTCTCGGTTATACAGTTATTACGCTTGGCGGGAGTACTTTTACAGTTTATCTATCTATCTATCTATTGCCGGACGCCTTACTCCTCTTACGATGGTGGCCATACACAGAATGCCCCCAAGCGGACCTATTCCCTGTGAGAGGGACAATCCGAGCCAGTTTAGTGAAGGACTTACAGGATTGACCACTCAATTTAGGATCTGTCCGACTCCAAGGCCCTCTGTGTATCTTGTTAGCACTATTTTTCTACAGTGGTGTTCGGCTAATCCATCCACTAACCTGCCTTACACTTAGATAAGCAGTACAGATTTGTATCAGGTTTACTCCCCTAGACAGGTTGCCAACCAAGGCTGACGAGTCCCATCCACCCGGATTTGTATAAGGTTGTCTCCCCTAGATGAGTTGCCGACCAAGGCTAACGAGTCCCATCCACCCACTACAGTTTATGAGTTACAGTTTATGAGTTATTATAATAGCATAATAGCGCATAGCATACATACAAAGTTCAAAAGTTGATTTATAATGATAAAATAAGGCCTTCAAAGAATTTAGATATGGTTAGAGAAACTAAATATTACTACCATATGAGAGAGGGAGAGGGGGAGAGAGAGAGAGAGAGAGAGAGAGAGAGAGAGAGAGAGAGAGAGAGAGAGAGAGAGAGAGAGAGAGAGAGAGAGAGAGAGAGAGAGAGATAGATAGATAGAGAGAGAGAGAGAGAGAATAGGATCAAATTAACCCAAGAATGGCGAGCATCCTCATATGAGTTTGAACCCTACGAGGGCGAGCGTCCTCGTATGAGCCAAGGCTTAATAAAGCCTTTTAACCCTTTCTCTGCAGGCATATTTGGGCTATTTAGGGCAGATTCAAGCACTCCTGAATGATTAATCAAGTGTCTGCATGAAATGGAATGTATTCTGCCAAAAACTAAACGAAAATAGCTTCAAAATGACACTAGAATGAGCTTCATAGCTCGCGGGGTTCACCTGCAGCGCTACCATAGACATTGGGAACACTTGCTATTTATTACCAACGTAGTGCTTTTTTGCCTCTGGCAGCACTGCTGAGACCCGGGTCTGGGGCCTCAGTGCACGGACGGACGTGCTGACGGTCGGAGGTGGGCCCCTCGCGGTCCCGCCCACTGACATTCGATTTCTACGGCTTTTACAGGCTTTTAAAGCCTGTAAATTGCTGTAACTTGCCAAAACGTAGTACTAAGTTTCTCGCACCGTATGGGTTAAAAGACCCAAGTAGAACTCACAACAAATTAATGTATGAGTAAGTGAGATAATTCCCCTCCATACCTCCTATCACTCCTTCACATGTGTCAAAACCCTCTCCTTCTCCCCTCCCCCCCCTTTCAATTATCACCTATATTTCCTCTTATTCCCAAGAGGAAATGCCTCTATTTGGGTGATTCATGCTTTAACCCTTTAACTTGGAGAGGCCTTCCTTATTCTTAATTATACTAACTAATGTTATCTAGACTGCAAGACAACTATACTCTGTGTTTTTTCCAACTGACGGTAAACTGCTATGTATTAATCTGGATTACTTCGCTATTATACAGATTGTGTAGCAAAATATGTTGTTAACCCCTCCAATCCCAGTGACGGCTACAAGCCGTCAGTAGATAAGTCACACCCCAGTCCCAGCGACGGCTAGGAGCCGTCAGTAATGTACTTTCCTTGTAACAGACTGTATCAGGCTGTACCTGGGACCACGACTGTTTGAGCACTGCTCTCGATATGGCAACACTTCTCAGATTATATAAAACCCACTGAAGGGTGGGAGAGCCAGTATTCCTTCATCTCCTGAGGTGGAAGGTTATTCTATCTTGCCATTTTGGCCACATTGCTTGGGACTGGGGGGGGGGACTTTTATTACTGTATCCTCCGGTACAGTAGGGGTTAATAATGAACATTGTGCACTAATATGAAGGAGAGACATGGTAGTTTCATATTTCCCATTAAATATCGATAAATCAGTTGCTAAATTATTCAGTTTACCGTCAGTTGAAATAAAACCGAGTATAGGAATGGTTGTGATGATGAAGTTACCGAGGTTGTTGAAGATTTAACACACTAATTATGGCGATGATTACATACTGTACACCCGAGGTCGACTCATTTAAGTTTGTTCTTCTTGTTCTGGACCCACTTCTCCCTCATGTATAGCCCCATAACTTTTACAATTTTAAAACTTTCGCCCCATTAGTTTGTCTGCTTCGAGACCTTTCGCCTACATCTTAGTCCATTTTAAGACAGTTCATGCCAGTTAGGTTTTTTCTGGCGATAGAACGGCTTTGCAATTTAAGAGAAAGTAGCTTTCGACCAGGGCATTTTTTCTACCGAAATATGCACAAATATATTTTGAAAGGGGGCATTAGTGGTATTTTTGTAAGTTTGACGGAGGTCTAGGGAGAACACTAAATACTACTACTACTACTAGTACTTTTTTTATTTTTTGTTTTTATTTCTATTTAATATTGTACATACATTGTATTATAATATACAAACATCAGATATTACTCTATTCCTACTATTCTACTATATTACTACTCTACACCATGCACTGGGCCCTCGGTCCCATCCCTCCAGATGTGGTAAAGACTTGTGGGATAAAACTGCATTGTTCGATATTAAAGATCCTTTCCCCATATGCCCTGACCTTCTCTTGTTCGTTCCTCTTGTGTGCAGCATCCAGAAACAGCTCACTGTAGCTATGGGCCATTGGGTCAAATATTCTTATGTCAAAGAACGCTCGCTGTGCTCTTGTCCAAAAACCTTTTGCACTAACGTCCACTTGTGCTTCATTGGATGTGTTGGCTGTCCTGTGCTGCAAGATCTCTCCATCCAAGGGAATGAGTGATAGTTCGCGCACCACATCTCGATACACCTCCCCGAGCATGTTCGCCGTTACATCTCTTACTTCATCGTGCATGATGCTGATGAATCCTCCCTTCTTACATATTATGCAGTGGTCTGCACCGTTGTTGATTCCACAAACACATCGATCGGGCAATCCCTTAATCGGCCAATCATACCTCAGTGCAATAGCATCATTAAATTCTTGTTTGTTGAGATTGAAGCCTTTTTTTCTTTTTTTTTCTTTTTTTTTCTTCTATATTCCAACTTACTTCCTCTCGGGCATAGGCTGAGAGCCTTAACATTCACCGCTTTACAATGAACAGTGAAGCCTGTGAGGTCTTGTTCCAGTCTAGGGAGTGAGACATGTGAAGCACGTAGAGTACAACGAGCACCTGCCATCTTGCCTTCACATGAGGCACGGTGCTCACTCATGGCCCGAAACGATCCCATCTCTGAAGCCACCTCGTTCCCGTGCTTCACTGTCTCACCCCCTACACTCGGACTCTCACACTTACACACACACAACGCCACCTGTTGAGCAGATAACTCACCAGGCATTGCACCCCTATAGCATATTTTGAATATGGGAATATTCATACAGTGCTATTTAATCAGGGAACAATGAAGGTATTTTATTGACGTTTCGGTGGGCTTGTGGTAATGCACTGATACCAGGTACAGCACAAATTCCATCCCAATAATATCGTCCCATTGATACATCGGGATTTGAACCCGGGACCTTTGGATTACCAGGCAGTGGCAAGACCACTCCACCACACCTCCCCTTTGCTTTGATTGGTAGTGTTGTCAGCCAATTTGAAGCACCCGTTTCTTGTTCTATTTGTATTTTTCTTGCTAGTCTCCAGGAAAGTTATCGCATCAATTGTTCCAGGTCATTTTTCTGCGAGTTTTGCCTCTCTGACGTGATGGTCTTTCTGATGTTGTAGATGTAGGCCTGGTCCACTTCACCGTCAGAATCTTGTGTTACGATGCGTTCAGTGAGAGATTCTGTTATCTCTACCGAGTTCTGGTGTTCCGTTGTCGCCCTCCTCACAGGATTGATGATTCCAAGCCCTCCCAACCTAGGAGGCAGTGCCAGCAACTCCCTCTCTGTATCACTTGGGGTGTGCGACTTTACCCACGCTGGGGTGAGTTTGTCTCTGATGGCATCTTCCAGCGGTTGAAGTAATGCACTCACGTTTGGAACGGTTCGCATCAAATAGGTCCAACGATGTTTGACGCCATATGTGAATGCCGAATACTCAGCATGTTGTTCCGTCTTTGCAATATTCGCCAGTTTTTCAATTTTTTTTACCCACTCCCTGACCTTCTCTATGTATTGGTTCTTGAACTCTTCCGTGCCGATCACCGCCCCAAGTTGACGCTGTCCATCCTTTGTTTTGACCACTTCACTACCGCTGAAAGCTTCTACAGCACTTTCATAATGTTCTGTTTTTACTATTAGTATTGACTTGCTGGCATTTGGATGGTACCCTATTTCTGAGCCTACAGCCCTACACTTGATACTTGCTACCACCAGTGATTGAGATCGTTGACTTTTCCCGCTCCAGTGAGATCATCTGCATTAGACACCTGCTTGACTTGCGTCACCTCATGGCTTGTTAAGGTTTGCAACACTGAGAGACCTAATGCATACATTGCCATTGCTACGGGGTCACCTTGTGTGGTTCCTTCCTTTGATTTCAGAGCTGATCCACGTCGTGTGTTCTGGTTGTTTATTATGAAGAGATCGGCAGGCTGTTTATAGGTGTTCTGTACATAGGTGGCAATGCTGGGGCATTTTACCTTGATGTTATGTATTGCTGTCTTTCTGTTGATCGTGTTAACCTTCCTGGCCCGGGCTGTATCTCCAAAGGACAGGGTGGGCTACCCGGGCGATCTGGCCGAAAAACGTCTAGGCCTAGGCTACCGTATTTTAGTTAATTTTAACTGCTAGAAATTTCCCACTCATCTATAAATGTAGTGCGGTTTCCAATCTGTAGACTGACGTTGAGTAGAGCTCTCTAAGTCAACTGGTTCAGTTGTGATGACGATTTCAGTGGAGAGCATTTTCAGGCGATGTTAGCAATACGACGATCTTTTCACTACTGAAACAACGACATACAGACATACAATAACAAACGAGTCTTCTCCTTCTTGTTTTCGGAGGTGCGGTGACGCAACGATCGGCTTTTTTTACATGCGTCGGACGCACAGCGTTCAGACCAAGCTGAATAGGCTTTCAAGCTTAGAAGTCCTGAAAGGACACCCGGGCACCTGCCCTTATTTCGTGGTGTAATTTTAAAATGACAACCGGGCAGGAAGGGTTAAAGGCATTTGTTGCATCCACTAGCAGCACAGCTTCACAGTCCACTCGCTTATATATTTTTCTTATTGCATGAAATGCTGCCTCTCCCTTGCTTGATGGCCGGCACACACTGGGAGATTTCCGGCCGCTGACCGCACATCGTCCTTCACCACATCCTTTATGCATTTTCTGATGATTGTTCTCAGCATTTCGCCCACTCCCACTGGTCTGCACCCTGGATTATTGTCCAATGGTATTAGGCGACAAGCTGTGAAAGCCTCCAAATGTTGACAATTTTGGGCGGCCATCTTTCTTGCAAGAGCTGCCAGACCCCTACATAAGTCTGTTGCTGCAGGTCCGAGGACTGCGCTGCTCAGGATTGCTCTCCATCCATTTGCATCCAGCCCTGATGGGCCTGCACTGCCTTGTGTCCTGAGAGCCTTTTTCCATATCATATCACCTGTGATTTGTTCGTATATGACGGGGTTCGGTGGTATATAATCCCACTCGAGACACCGACTATCGTGGATACTAGGTTGTTGATGTTTCTTTTCCAACAGTTGGATGGTGTCTCTTGTGATAGGCAACAACCCACCAGCTGCCTCCTTTGTCAGGGACTGTTTTGCAGGTGCCACTTTTCCTTGTCTCATCTGGTCGCCGAATCTCCTGGCCTTGTCTTCAATGTTTTCCCTTTTTTGCCGCCGCCTGCCTCGTCTCTCTTGTAATGCTCTGGCTTCACTGAGTAAGTCATCTATCGTGTTATCATTCCATAGTTTCACTCTTTTTGTCAGCACAGTCACATTTTCAAATTTTTGTAGATTTGTGGTGAGTTTTTTGCCAGAAGAGATGTGGAATGCTGAAAAGTATCTTGAGAGCATACGGGGCTAAAGGTGTGTCATAGACATAATTATAGATGAGCATTTTCATCTCTTTCAGCAGTTTGGTGGTGACATCACATTTTGTGGGTTGAAAAAGTTGTGTGCAGACCAATATACAATTTCTTGAGTAACCTGCATCTGTTCAAGTATTAACTTCCTCTTCCCGTAATCCTTTCCAGAATAAGTTTCCACCTCTGCCAGCTTCTTTAGCGGGTCTACCCGGGGCCCTTTCTCCTTGTGGTTCCGCCTCCATTTGTGCATCCCGAGGCTCTTCATTGACTGGCATGTCATCATCGTTTCCATCTGCTTCATTTGGCCCCGTTGGAGGCCTGTCTTCCTCTCTTGCGACTCGGTGGTCATCTCCCTCCCTTGGGTCTCTTGCGGGCTCCCCATTACCCTCCGCTTCTTGGGGTTCCCCTACCTCTCTTGGCACCCTTGAGGCCCTTGCTTCTCCCCGTACTCTTTCGGGTTCCCTGCCACCATGACAGCCTTCCTCAGCTGCGTCACGTCGCTCACTCTGGAAATTTGCTGCCGTCTCTCCCCTCGTTTCTGCTCTACCTAAAGGGTTACGACACTGAGAACCCTTATTTCAGTATATGCATCTTTTTCTATTCTGCACACATTTGCATCAAGTACAATCGTGTTCATGTTTGGTACATATGCAAAAAAAACAATTATTTTTTGACCTTTGTGATAGAACTTCGTCTGAGCTTTCCTCGTCCTCCATCTTATCCTTATGCCATTAATATGTACATATTTCTGTCCGTTCCCCTCCTAAGTCCTTAAAGATTATTGGGTCTAGGATAACTAGGCAGGTTCATAGACCCTAACGAATATTCTAAGAAACTATTAAGCAGTGCCTAGTTACTGTAACTAAGACGATTTTGTGCCAAAAATCAGAAAATCATCAAAGTAAACCTGGGTTAACAATGGATGGAGGAACTATTATCTCCTATTATAGATTTGTAAAGTAAACTGTTATCTAGTCGATTTAGATCATCCGTGAGTTTTGGTATTATACACTAGTTTTTTTCTGTTTTAAGTTTCTATGCACATCTTAAACAAGCACTAAGTTATACGTATTACTTAAATCATTATAAATTTACCTTATTGTCGTACTAACCTATGTAGCAACAACCAAATATTTTTCGGTATGTGTCTCTACATATATTGTTGTACTACAGTGTTTTTTCCCTATTAGTATATAATTGTTTGTCATATTTGATATTCCCCCTGACAGACAGGTGGGTTGTATGTGTAAGATTGTTGTGTTGTGTCTGTATAATTTGGTGTTACTACGTGACATACACAAAATAAGTAAGCGACTAAACAGGACAACAAGATAGAGAGAAAGAGTGTGAGTGAGAGAGTGAGAGCAAGTGAGTGTGAGTGAGTGCGAAAGAGAGAAAGAGAGTGTGTGTGTGTGTGTAAGAGGGAAAGTAATCCTTAGAGCTGGTTTTCCATAGAGTTGGAAATGCTTAGAGCGAAGCTTATAGACCTATAGCATAACATAAGGGTCGAAATGGTTGTCCTATATAATCGTCACTCTCACCTTGTGCATTTCCAAGTTACAAGACCACACAGACCATGCGGTCCCAGCTAGGTGGTCCGGCCTTAACACCTTACGAGCGGGCCCGTCAGTAACTTCTATTACCCGCCAAGCGGGTGGTTTTACCCTAAACGACCTTGTTTCCGTGCTCTTCTTCATGCATAAACAAAAGCCAGAGCGTAATACAATTATGTATCCCTGAAAGGGCGATAACTAAACTTTCCAATGACACCAGAACCATTTTTCTACGACCACGCGTTCTCTTGCAACGATCGTGCAAGACGAAGGAAAAATCCCTAAAATACGGTAATTTCCTAACATTTACATAATTCCCTGTGTAGCGAGGCAATGTGTCTGGAGGCGACGTCAGTTGCCGCGCGGGACCCGTGCTGAACGGTCAGAGCCGACTTACGCTCCTCCCACCGCTCGTCTTTCTCTCAGAGCCAAATATTGCTCAAAATTGCACACCGCCTTAAGTCGGTCCCCGCCACATAGTCCTTTCTTCTCTAGACTGACTTAAGTCCGGCCCCGCTACACAAGGGTTAATACTACTAGATAGGGACAGTTTATAGTGGAGGAATAGGACATTAAAATAAAGAGACAGAGAGAGAGAGAGAGGGGGGGGGGACTAGTTAGAGTAGTATTCACTAATGTTGAAAGTGGTTAATTGATCAATTGAGATGAGAGAGAGAGAGATATATATATATATATATATATATATATATATATATATATATATATATATATATATATATAGAGAGAGAGAGAGAGAGAGGTGTCATATTGCTGTAAATTGGTACCTGGGGTATGGGGAAGGACTGTAGGAGGGGGTAGGGGTAGGGGTAAGGGCAGAGAATATGAACATAGAAGTTTGTGGCTAGATGAAGGGGAATGGTAAAGAACTATGGTAGGAAAACGGTAGGAGATATAGAGCACACACAATAAGTAATTAATATATTCCTCAGATGTTCAGCAATATCGCCACACATATATATTATTTTATAGGTAGCTTAATTCTAGCCCAATAGTAATTGTCCTGCTTCACTATCTCTTTGCCTTCCTTACTGTTCAGTAACACAACACAACAGAAAAACAATGAACACACAAAAACAAAATACAAATTCACACACATCTAGGTCACCCACTAGAATACCCAGAGACCAGGAATCACCAAGGTCACTCCAGCACTCCCCCGGCCCCCGACCACCCGGAGAAGTCCCGGTCTCAGCAGGCAGACATACAGCGAGCCGCCGAAACCATAAGCCCGCAGACCACACTTCCAGGCGCACATATTTACCGGCTTCCCGGGTCAGGCGACTGACGGACTATTATCTAGCCCAGCTGGCGCCATCGTCTAATAATAGCCAGAAATATATAAACAAATTGCGTCTTAGATCCCCATGGAGTACAGAACAGTGGTAAGCATTTCACAGAGAAGAAATTATTGGGATATGTTTTTCTCTATGCAGTTATAATAATGTGGATTGAATTTTGGACAAACTTGCTTTTCAATAAAAAAAATATATTTAGTTTTGTAGTTGATGTATAGAACAGTATATTCATAAACTCGTTTCCAGAGGTATACTAAAATAATTAGAAATAGGTGTAAAGTCCACGATTATGTACGAGTGAGCTAGAGACAATATGGCATCCGAGTGTACTGTTGTTGTTGTTGTTGCTGTTCCCCAGGCTGTTTGGCCGAGCAGCCCAAAGGTCCCAAGCAAGGCCAAGGCCATAACTGAGCGGACCCACAAAACCCTCACTGCTCACCACTAATAAAGCCCAGGTGACCAAAGCCACTCCAAGGCGGGGAACTGAGGAGGGTGTGGAAACGGCCGGAAAACCAAAGCCCCAGCCAATGCTCTGTGCCCCTCATCAATTATGAAGGGAAAGTTGAGGAGCAAAGGAAAAATGTAACGCTTTGACTCCCAATCTGTCAACCTCTAGGTTGGCAGTCGGGAGGTCAGTCCACGGAAGAGACGCCGTCACTTCAGATCTAGAACATATATAAGTAAAAGGAACGGTCAGAGTAAGCTATGGGTATGGCAAAGATCGCTTAACTCTCACTCTGGTAGACCAGCCCATCACCACCAAGTGTACTGTTTGTATAAGCTGTGTGGCAAAGATGTAATGTGTAATATCAACAGTTAGAATGCTAAAAGGTTTGCTTAGAATGTATTTGTTGGACCCCCTTCTCGCTCATGTTTAGCTTCGTTAGCTTTGAAATGTTTGTATGTTTGGCACATTAGTCTGACCTTATTAAAACTTACACTGCGGGCATATTTCAGCCTATTTCCGCCATATTAGGGTTTGTTCAAGCATTCCTGATTGATTAAGCAAGTGTCTGAATGAAATTAAATGTGTTCAGCCAAAAACTATAAGAAAATAGCTTCAAAAGGACACCAAAACGAGCTTCCTAGCTCGCGGGCTTCACCCGCAGCGCTACCATAGACATTCGCTAATACCGACCAATTATCGCTAATGTCGCACTACATTTGCCTTTGGCAGAGCTGTATGTCTAGCGAGAGTATGGATCATACTCCTCAGTGCCCCGGCCGGCTGGCTGGAGAGAGGATGGGTGGCCTGTTGCACTCCCACTCCCTCGTGCTCGATTCTACAGGCTTTAAGAGGCTTTAAAAGCCTGTAAATTGCTGTAAATTACCATGTCGTTCCAGAATGTCTCCCGCAGTCAATGGGTTAATACTTTGTGCCCCATTTCTTTGTCAATATTAAGACCTTTCGTGCCATTTAGGTCTCATTTTTTTTTGCTGGAGCGTTAGTGAACCTGCAATTTAGGAAGAATAGACCTTAAGCCGGGGCTTTAAAAAAATATATATATATATATACTGTATATAAGGGGGTCTTGGGGGTATTATTTTAAACTTGATGGAGTCTTAGGGAGGAAAATGTATAATAAATAAATGTAAATGAAACAAATCCTCACTTATATACCTTCCCTCATCACTCACTCTTACGCTCTCTCCCTCTCTCTCTACATCTTCCGGCAGTCATTTGTCTTCCTTACTGTTCTCCTCTCTTCGTTATTTCAAGCCTTTTCACTTCCCGAGAGAGAGAAAGAGGGAAATGATCGACCAAAATCAAATGAAGAAAAGAATGGAGAGAAGAATGGAGAGAAGAATATAGAGAAGAAAAGAGATGTGAAGAAGAGCGACAATAAACGAGAAAAGGGAAGGAGTAGACATGAGGAAAGAATAAGGGAAGGAGTAGACATGAGGAAAGAATAAGATGATACTGAATGAGGTGACTTGGCTGTAGGGGTGTAAGAATGTCGCTCTCGGGTAGAATTATGTGCATGTATTGTGAGGGACAGGACTAGGGGCATTACAATTGAAAATGTATATCTAAATAATAGGTCATATACTGTATATTACCAAGGCTAATATACACTACAATTGTCTTGACTCTTTCCATGATTGTTGAATAGCTGAGCTAACAGATGCAGTTATACATACATATATATATATATATATATATATATATATATATATATATATATATATATATATATATATATATTCAACCTAACAATTCTAGTAATAAAAGGGTCAATGTGGAAGATCATCGATATGTTGTGATGTACAAAAAGGTCATCGAAAATTACAAGAAAATTACTTGTGACACTTTCTTAAGTACTGAATAATGTTTGTCTACTCTAAAATTGTATATGATCTATCATTTATCAGAAGAAGTTTACCATTTCCGTATTCGAGAACACATTTATCAAATTAATCAATCATTACAAATTGTATTCAGCACGAATGGTATGAGTGATAATGAGAAATTCGGGTGGTGAAAACTTAAGTGAATTGACCAAAAATATGAACACCCAGATTGTCAATAATAAATTTATAATATATAATATACCTTGTAAAAGTTGTAAAAAGGAGGATATAGGAGAATCAGGACGAGATTTGATGAAAAGCATAGATGAACACAAAACAGATGTAAAAGGCCACAGAAATTCTAACTCGCTGGTCCTACATATTATAGACAGTCACACACATATGCCGAAAGGGGAGGAAACAAAAGTGATAAGAGTAGGCTTACATCAAAATATGAGAAAAGCAATAGAATCCGCCTATATAACTCAAAAAGACGTGTCCAACTATAAGGAGGGATTTGCCAGGTGGTCAGTACATGCGGCAAATATAGCTCTAAGATCAAAGGTTGGAAAGGTCACGTTGGATTAAGGATATTAATGGGATAAGCACGGAAAAGAAATACTTACTATAAGGCGGTACTGGTCTATGTTGTTAAAACAGGAATTTCCACAAGTTTGTATATACAGTATATGTGATTAAATCTAATCTGTGTTAGTAATTCTGAAGATTTGTTGTCTATAACCCGAAACGTCAGAGAATAAAAAAAATCAAAGCTCTTTCTTGTGTTTTCCCCCACCCAATCCATAATCATGTGTTCAAAAATCGGCTTAATGGGGACCAATGTGTTCGCCCGATATAATGTAGAGTATAGAACATACAGTATATTGTATGGGGTACATGAGAGACGTAGTACGCAACAAAAAAAAAAAAAAAAAAAAAAAAAAAAAAAAAAAAAACGTCCGAATATTAGTAGAACATAATTAATAACATAAGTATCATAATGTTTAGCTAAACAGATATTACCGAAACACGAACACACCAACACTCAGAAGCACACAACCACAATTATACGCACATGATTCAGTTATGCAAATCGTCATACTCCGTAACCTTAGCTGCATCTCCCCCGCCTGGTCTTCCTTCCTAACCTAATTAATTCAACAACTCCAGATAGAAAGGGTGCAAAGGCGGGCTTTCAGAATTTTCCTTGGTGCCACATACTCCGGCTATGAGGAAATTCTTGCCACTTAGCCTGCCTGCACTTTCTGCCAACCACCTCGACACACTGAAACAGTATGCAACATAATTGTTTCATCACAGAAACCTGCTCCCACCAGATGACCCCAGACCTACTCGCGCCAGTTCAACTATATATGATATATCTGAGCTGAAACAGATTGGTTCAAGAACAACCCAATCCCGGCCATGGTAAAGATTGTAAGCAAAATTTTACAAGCGACAGTTCACAATATGCTTAGTTAATAATGTGTATTTCTAATTTATATACAGTGCCATCATGTAAGTGTGTATAGCGGTTGTCACACGAGCGATTTTTCCGTCAATTTTCCATGAGCAAGATTTGTCTCGTTATATTTAGGGACTTTTTTGCACTGATATCGGTAACTAGACTGCATGTAGAGTATGTTAGGCGGCTGAATTATGATAAAGTGTAATTTTTGAAGCTGCCAGAACATAATTGCCCGTTAAAAATTGCTCGAAAAACGGCTCGTGTGACTCCGGCTCAATGTGTATGAATTTATGGCAGATAGCGCCGGATGCAAATAATGCACTATTACCACACATCATCCGCACACACTAATATGCATTCCGACTGTAATTATTGAGTTTGGAAAACACCCACGTATTACAGTTAATTGGCAATAGCAAGGGTATTTCAAGACATGATGGTAGCCATATAATAAAGCACACACTAACGCTGAATGTTTATATTTATATTCTTTAACTTAGATATACAAAGGATTCGAATGAGTCAATAGTATGATTTAGATCAACCTCCCCACCCCACCGCTTCATCCCTATGCACACATACACACAAACCCCTTTATTCAGAAAACGCACTTTCTCACCCATGCAGTGGGACAAACTCACACACAAATACAAAATCGCACAATTAAGCACGCAATCATGCATTCAATTTCTAGATATAATCAGTATACACCTGTAGTTACACAGTTTTAAATCTGAGCAGTGAAAGCACACGCCAATTAATACAAACATGCAGAAATATACAAAGACTTGCAATACTCTTGGGCAACCGCTCGCTCTCTCTCTCTGCATGATTTTGCGTTTCGAGTGCATAATAGGGCAGATGAATGTTGGGAATATACTGTGTAACCGAAACTACCACTAATTTTCCCATGGTTATTGTTTTTGCTTTTAGGTAGTTATCATCATTATACAGTAGTTGAAATTAGTTACAATCCCCGGAAAATGTTTTTTCTCCCATTATCCAACGCTCTTAAAACACACAGATGCAAGTCATGTTCAGAGTAAATATACCATTTTTGTTATTGCCTTTGGATACAGGATGGGTTGAGAGGGGGCTTTACCCCCCCTCACCCACCCCCATGACTTATTGAAATCAGCATCTATTTTCACAGTAAGGGGCTTAATAAGAGTTTCACTTCCGTCAATATGGAGAATTATAGGGATTTTTTTTTTTTTTTTTACAGTGCTTTATATAGTGCACATAAAATGTTTCTCCGGAGGTTGAAACTCATTTTAATATGATCTTTGAAATATCCTTATTCTATAATAGCCTTCAAATATTGAGAAATAATTAGGGGTAGTTTCGGTAAGAAGTACCGAATGTTGATCCGCAATCTCGGCCTTTCTTATAATATTATTTTTTACATAATGATTCGTAAATGACAACATGCAAATTTGTGCATGTTACGAAATATTAAAATATACGTCAGTATCTCTGTCTGTTATCACTCAATCATGCAGGAAGAGTTTCATAACTTTCTAAATCACCATCTTTACAGATTACTAATGGCAAGCCAAAATGTGAAAAGCATCCCTCAGCATGAAAAGTGTAAACCATCATCAGTGGTTGATCACAAGTCAAATACACCAAGAGATTACGAAAAACTAACTTTAGAATCTATACCTCATATCCCAAATTCTGAATCACAAGACAGTGGTTCTTCTTTTGGAGCCAGATCAGAACACACCATCCCCCCAAATGCCGCCCACGACCCCGTCACTGACCAAGATGTCTCAGCAAAGGAGCGCAATGCACCTGGCCCCGGATTCAAGGTTCCATGAGGAAATCTCGAAATATTGTATATACAGGAGATGGATCTCCGGAAGGTGGACGTTAGCCACGTCCACTTCCTACACCAAGACAATGCCCCAGTACCCATTATGTTCCTTCAATTCCAGTTGCCCAGCACCCCCACAAGCCAGCCAACCAATGAGGAGCAAGAAATAGAGGCGGATTAGCCAAGCTGAAAGTGACGAAGATAACCGTTCCACCACCACCATGTGCATCAACACCAGCACATTATCACAGAGCAGGATCCTTCCTTCCCTCTGGCCTGTCACTGGTCCAATGAGACCGACCAAATCAGCAATGAGATCCATGCCGAGGCCTTATAAGCACCAGAGAACATTACTGAAGCTGTGGCAATCCTGACCTATGGGGTTGGCAACTCTGGTTTAAATCAGCGAGGTTAAGCAACGTGGGGTCTGGTTAGTAGTTGGATGGGTGACCGCCTGGTACCAGCACAGTAGTTGTTGGGTAGGTGTGGTGGCCCTCCACCAGCACAGCAGTAGCTGGATGGATGATTGCACCCGGGACGTCCCCAACATTGATCAGATGGTTGCCACACATACATGGGGTGGGTGTAATTTCCCTGGCTTGCCACCAGGGTCCAAGTAGCCCTGTGTAGTTCCGTCTCACTCAGACGAAAATGAGGACCTGGAATCGTTGTGGCTCAAATGAATTCAGTGACCTGATTGGTGGCTTCCTGCAGCCAATCAACACCCGAGACTTTAGAACTTGGTTAGCCACCAGGATTGCTCAGTGGTCATTGGGCTGGCCTTCTCTCGTGTTCGCCTCGTCCCACCCATACGTAAAACTGGGTACCTAGAGTGTAAAACCGGCCTTGGCATGGTCGTATCCTGGGGTAAATTTGATTACTTGTCTCATAATTTCTATATTCCTCCGTTCATAAGTGTCTGCCTGTTCTGCCTGTCCCCCAATCCTAGCCCAAAACACAACTCACGCAGGTTGGGACAAGCCCCGACGCCTTCATCTCCTACTACAATTCACTTCCTCACCCCCTACTACTTCCTCTGTCCCAACTCTAGTATTCGAGGCATTGGGGTGATCAAAATTGATTACTTGTCTCATCATTTCTATATTCCTCCGTTCCGTTCCGTACTGAAGCTCTCCCAATGTTACTCCCAATACAATCGACAGAGTCACAGCCCCCAGACTCCCCCCCCCCACCAACCGTAATTGTACAACTCGTGCATGTTGGGTCAAGCCCGACACTCTTTATCATCCTACTTTAACACTTTCTCTCTTACTAAACCAATAAAAACTTCCCTTCTTTCACCTTCACCCACCTTTTCTAAATTCATTCATTCATTCATTCCCAGAACACACATGTCCATAAGCACACTGCAGGAACAGGACTTCCACCTTCTCTGTACCTTCAGAAGCCGTCGCTTTCCTCTACTGGGGAAGGTACTAAGGAAGTAAAGGACATTTTGAGAAAGATAGATTGTAGAATGGCAAGTGAAGACAACAAAGAGACAAACAAATGTACAGATCCAGTCTTAATTTCGGTAGCATTCAAGACAGCTAGAGGAGCCTTATTTACCAAGTTTTCTTTAAATTTTGTTCAAGGAATAGTGTTTTATTGTGGTTTTGCATGGTTTGAGTGGAGGATTTGCATTAACTTACCCATTATTCATTAATCTGAAGATACGGCGTCAAATGGCGCCATTCATTGGGTGAATCGCGGTTTTACAGTAGGAAAGGGAAATTATGGGGTAAATTGGATACACGATGTGTTGAGGGGGGGGGGGGTACCCCCCCTTGACTTATTGTCATCCTCATGTATGTTGATCTGTAATGGGGGCAAGAACAGATTGCCGGTATTTCGTTTTTGCGAGTAATGCTCGCACCATTTATTGGGTGAATCGTGCCCACCACATCGTTCAAAACAAGAAGAAGAAGGAGGTCAAGTCGAAAGGTTCATTGGACGGAATGCTTTGTTAACGGTCGGGACTGATTATGTTGGTGTTATTTTTCGGTGTAATCGGGTTTTTCAAGTTGTCAATAACGAACTTCCTCCAAGCGGACTATAATGATACAAATATGGTGAGTCTATAGGCCCCTATTTTCCCTAATAAATTGTTTCTAATAGTGCGGCGCAAGATGTCTTTAATGATATCTTAATTCCCTCACCAACCATAATAGTCCTGGAGCCAAGGGGTGTTTGCATGCATGAATGGGCCAGAAAATCACCCGCTTGATTTAGTTAGAGGGTCCACTGGGACACCTTTTTAGCGAGGGTAGACATCCCGAAACCCGGCAGTTATCGTGTTATTCGGGATTTTCGCTGAATTTAATGAAATCAAAATAACTCCTTTTTTTACGTGTGACGGTTACATAAATTGCAATAACTCGGCAATGAAATGGTCTACAGAGCTCTTTCACCACTCAAAATAAAGCTTAAAGAATTATCTATTCAATGGATACAAACACAATAAGATTAGTCAATACCCAAGGTCACAAGAGGTCAAAGTATGACCTTTTCTGATGAGGAACTAAAATTTATGACTTTTCAAAATTAAATGTTTGTGAAAAATAGGTAAATGGATTGAACGTTTAATGCTTTTATATTCTGGTTAGGTACACCATAGGCAAGTTTTTTAAATTAGTTGGAAAAGTTGATTACGTATTTTAACCCCTGTGTAGCAATCAATACAAGGTATATATACCGTATCAACGTACTGAAGCATAACAGATATATGCCGTAATTTGTATTCTTTAGGATTGCAATAGGAATGCAAAAATGAGTTAATCCACTATATTTTATGTTCTCTGTTCATATATTGTTAATTTAAAAAATTTGGGAAAACTTTTTTTTTTTTTTTTTTTTTGTCAGTGAAGAATGTCTGGCTTACCAAAGAAAAGATTAAGGGCATCACAGTCACCATCCTCAAGTGGTTCTTGCGATCCCAAGAAATGCATAATCTGCCAAAAGTATGATGATAAATGTGAAACGACCAGCACAGAGAATGGCAGGGCACGTATCATTGAAGCAGTTTTTGAAAGACTGAAGCAAATGGACAAAGGCAAATTCTTATACCATGTTACTAACGAATGTTATAAACAGTATACCCTCAAGAAAACACTGGATAAACTCAAGCAGTTAACCGAAGTCTCCACGGATATTGCTGCTTATTTCCCAGAGGATAGCTCATCCTCTAAAAGGAGTAGACGGTCTATGGTGGATTCTCGAGACCCCGCATCTCTGCCAGCTAATATTAACAAGTTTTTAAAGAAATGTGTCATTTGTGGAAATCCAAAACACAACAACGTATACGATGAATGGAGGATTTCTGAAAAAGGACGGGCTGAATCATTCCTAAAGGCAGCCATAATACTTCAGGATGATGTGTTTACCCGAACTTCCGACTTGCAAGATGCGAATGCCGTATTTGGAGCGGATCTTTACTGTCACAGCCAGTGTATTCGTAACTACATCAGGAAAGGAGAGAAAGTAGCAACTGAATCATCGTCAACGCCAACTGGCCAGCAGAAGTTTGTTTGATATCTTTGCAAATTTTATGAAAGATTTAGAACCAGGGTTGAACTCGGGGAGATGCTATAACCTGACTTATATTTTCAAGTGCTGTAATGAAGCGCGGAGTAATGATCAAACTCGTTTTACGTACACAAACAGGGATGTGAAAATGTACCTAATCCACCTGTTTGGGGGGGGATGTCTCATTTTTTATCCCAACCGGTTAAAAAAAAACACAATTGTTTTCAAGCCAGGTGCAGCTGAGACAGAGCCAGAGAGAAGTGAAAGGTCGTTAGATAGGGAAACAGTAAGAAAGTGTGGTACCATGTTGAGAGATTGCATCCTCAACGAAGACTTTGAGCTGAATGACAGGTTCTGTGATGCCAATGAACTTGAGAAAGCATATTCTGACATGATAATTCCCAGTGACGTTGCAGACTTTTTTCAGCTCTTTTTGATGTTGATATTTTACACAGTGACAATATTGTAGATGGTGAGCCTGAAATTTATGAGGAGAGTGACACTAGATCTTCCAAGATAAAAAAAGTACTATCTGTGTATCAAGTCATCTTTTACATTGTAAATAATGGTAAAAAGCGAACCCCTTTGCACATGTTGAACTCTGAAGCTATTTATAATGTGTGTAGGTCAAAAACGCTTATTTCTAGTCTCAATAGGTTTGGACTGGCAATTAGTTATGACGAGCTACTCCGCTATCATTCTGATATGGCATCATTTGTTACAGAAGCAAGTCAGGGTCAGGTCCCACTTCCTAGTCATTTAAACACATCAAGCTTCACGTTGGGGGCCTTTGATAATTTTGATCATTAGGAAGCAACACTATCTGGCATAGGAGGAAGTCATGACACTGTTATGATTCTTATGCAGGACAAACTTCAAGGAGTGACTCTGAATAGTAAGCCTATACCAGTAAGATATAGATAAGTATAGATACCAGCAAGAGACTGGTATCACCCACAGAGAGAGACAATTCACACAAGAGTTAGGTTGCCAGACTTTGTTTCCTTACACGAAAACTGCTAAAAAGCCAAGCCTTCCAACAATCTACGAAGTTCCGGAAGAACTGTACAAAATAGACAAATCACATGCAAAACGTGTCAGCAGGAAGGACGTAGCTTGGACTGTAAGTAGAATGGATCTATCATGTATGACGGAAGGTGTTAAAGAAACAACTATGGACCAAACAATGCCCTCTTGGAGTGCCTTTAACTCTCTTATTACTGATGAGAATGTGTGTCAGAAGGTTGTAGGTTTCCTACCAGTCCTTCCCCACCCTGTTACGGAATATGGCATAGTTTACACAGCATTAAAAAACTTCCAGAATATTTTGAGTCAACTAAAGTGCATTCATTCGACATATATCGACAGGCCCCGCCCGCTTCCACCAGCGCCGTAGACAAAGTAGAGCTTATCATACCGCAATCTCAGACAAGTTACTTGTCACCTTACCACGGAGCTGATAAGAGCTCCAAGTAAAATTAATTATACGATGTAAGAGCGCTTTAATACATGCATATTTGCAGTTATTCTTTACTATACAATATTACCATATACCATAGTACAGATAAGTAAACTCCATTACCATTGTTACCTCGTCTACTTGGGCAGAGCAGAGGTAGAAAATTATTAAGCTAGGCTTAGCGAGCGACTGCGTTTGGGTGTATAGGGTACGGTACCGTAACCGTAATGCCTCTCCCTCCCTCCCTCTCTCTCTCTCTCTCATATTGTGAAGTGATCAAAGTTGTCAATGGTCCAAGTATGGGTGAAAGCCGTTGCTGGTAAACTGGTGAATGAAAGACTCTTTCAATCTTCCTGCCTTGAGTTCTGATCTTATTAATTAATGGCTGTGAAACTTTCGTTGCCTCAGAGGTTTTCTTCACCACCACATCAACTGGCTCAGTTTTCTCCTTATCAAAATACATGAATACATTCAAGACAATATTCCTGGCTTGACTGACAAGTCGGGGAGAACCAGCAGGTCTGCCAGGGGTATGCGCCATCTTCCCCCTTCAGAAGACAGGAGGGAACTGAACTGACGTTTGAATGGCAGCGCAGTGACAGTTGAAACCTTGAGAGAGAAGCGTTGCCAATGTAGCTTCCTTACCGCTAGATCAAAAAGTATTTACTTGAACAAGGGAATGGAGCTGTTAAAAACAGGCTCCAGTCTTTACATTTCTTTCTCACTCGTTGATGCAGAAAGGTAGATGGCTTTGTAGGCCATATTTAATAATTTAAAATTATAAATAAATATTGACTTGATCTAGCGGCAAAATCTTACACCTAGCAATAAGAATGCTGGCTATACTCCGAATCTTTTAGCACATGTTATCAATATTGGAGTAATATTCTAGCAATATTAGGTAGGCATTTACTAGTTTGTATTCTTCTAGTTACTTCTGCAAACAGATTAAATAATATTTTTGTGCTGATTTGGTAACCCTGTTGGACACCCGTACCTCGCACAGTCATGCCAGCCGTATGATAACGGTTGGGGAAGTGGGCGGGGCCTGTCGATATATGTCGAATGAATGCACTGTAGACCAAACACACTTGCCCGTGGTATGTGATGAGGGGGTGTATCACATTGCCCGTGAAATCACCATGAACAAACCATTTGAATTTAATAACTTGGTGTTATGTCTGGGCTCTTTTCATATGATTAAGGTAGTCATGGGTGCGATAGGAAAGCTCATTAATGGCAGTGGAGCAGAAACTATATTGGTAGAATCTAAAGCATTTGGCCAAATTGTGGTAAGATCAGTTCTTGATGGATCACATTATACGAGGTCGTTGAAGGGTTTGTTAATGCTCTCCGAGTGTATAGAAAGGCTGCAGTGGGCGGAGTTCTTCAAAGTGGAAGGAATTGAGAGGTACAGGGATGAGCTTGAGCATCTGAGACTGTTGAAAAACTATGTAGCAGAAAAGAAGAGGGAGGAAAGCAAGGTTCATTTGGAGGCATTTATGTCAAACTCAGAAGTCATGGTTGAAGACTTCAATAAATTTAGATGTCAGAGAAGTGCAGCGTCAGAGACTTTTACATTCTGGGACCACTTCGTCAGAATGGTGGCTGTTCTAAAGGACTTGGTTAGGGCAGACCGTGAGGGAGACTGGAAACTCCATCTCCAAAGTGTTCAATCTGTGCTGCCGCTATTTGCTGGATGTGATAGGGTCAACTATTTTAGATGGGCTTCATTATACCTAGAAGATATGAGAAAGCTACCAGAAGATGTGTACAAGAGTTTCCTGGCAGGCAAGTTCGTGGTGAAGCGGACAGATGGACCATTCAGTGCTGTAGGGGCAGACATGTGTCTCGAGCAGACGATAAATCGATCCCAGAAGAGTGCTGGGGGTATCATCGGTAGCACCAAAAAGAAGCAATTCGTTGCTCAGTGGGAGATCATTTACCATGAAATGTTAGCTGTTGTCAATTTCCAACGTCAGGTCAGAGGAGTCGTCACATCTAGCACAGAACTTTTAGTAAACCACGAGTTCAACTTATCAGCAACAAGGTCATCTGAGACATTGATTCAGGATATGATTGAATATGTAAAAGAACATGACAACCCCATGGCGTTACCGTGTGAAGGAGACAAAGACAAGCTTCACAACATCCTCACACAGGAAATCATGACAAAGGAAATCTGTGACAATCTGCTCGAATTTGATGAAAGATCTAGGAAGAAGTATGAAACATTCCGAAATGAAAGAATCGTAATGAAACGCAGATCCATCTTTGATACCATTCACAGGACGAACCTTAAGACATTCAAATCCATGAAGGGAGACCAAAGTACCTATAAGTCTACAAGCAGAAAGCCAGAAGATCTATGACATTGCTCATGTCCGAGGATATGACATGAAACATTTGCTGGGGTTTGACCTGATTGACAGCAGTAACCTCTTTGACAAGAATGGACTAATGACCAAACCAAACAAAAGTGAACTGTGCACTGAGTTAGAAAAACACCTTGAAAAAGCAGACTATATACCACCATCTAAATGGAAGCCAGCAAATACAGTGACTATCATTGATGTAATGGCAGGCCTTCGTCGTATGCGGGTATCCCAGATGAACACCTTTGGTGAGCTCTGCGATAAGTTCTTGGAGGTGTCATAATTATGGACTTGGCAGCAACTCTAAACGTGTCGACTTCGTCTTTGACACATACATTGAGGGTTCAGTGAAGGACAGCGAAAGAACTAGGTGTGGTTGCAGCCCAATTGATTTATATGGGATAGGTATAGGAACGCAATTGCCAGTCACAATGGATGCATTCTGGGCCTCATCTGCAAACAAATCCAAGCTACAGAAACTCATTCGACAACGCATCTTAACCAAGCCAATATCGATGACAGATACAGTTGTTAGCTCGATTGGACTTCCACCTGAAATTGAACCATGCCTGGCTATTTTGAATGGAAAAGAGACACCATTACCTGATCTAGACACAACGATTAAAGAGGCCGACGTCAGAATTATCCCAGATGCTCGTCATGCAGTTGAGAATGGGACTAAGAGAGTGGTTATTATATCAAATGATACTGATGTAGTAATCTTGGCCCTACACTACTGGTCGCTTCTGAGAAGGCACATGGCCTACGAGAGATGTGGATTCGTGCTGGTGTTGGTAATACCACAAGATACATACCCCTTCATGTTCTAGGCGATAAGTTGGGATCAGATACTTGCAAAATCTTAGTTGCCCTGCACCATCCCACTGGTTGTGATTCCACAAGTAAATTTGGTACAAAGGCTGCTGCACTGAAGTCAGATCCGGTGCATTATCTGATTGATTTTGGAAAGGAATTGAACTGTATTAACTTCATCTTGGTGGAAGAGTTCCTTGTGAATGTGTACAAATCATGAACCTCATGCAGAACAATGGATGAATTACGGTACTACCTCTACCACCACAGCAAAAAGACCATTTTGGAACTGCCTCCCACCAGCCGATCAGTCAAAGGTCATGTCCTCAGGGCATTCTTTGGGACATATCTACAGCTACACTGCCTAAGCAATGCTCAACTGGATCCCAGAGACTTTGGTTTCATTGAAGAAGATGGCATTCTTCAACCGGACCATCTTCAAGTCTTGCTACCGGATGAGTTTGCAATGCCCTGTAAATGTACCTCCTGCTCTACTAAACGCTGTGTCTGCAGACAACTAGATATGAAATGCTGCCCTTACTACAAATGTCAGGTGAAAGGATGTCAAAACCTAGGCCATTAATGTGACACATCACAGAATACATTTCCAACTGTATCCCCGGCTCACCCCTCTCCCCAAAAGTAGGTCATTCATTAATGTGACAAAAACTAATTGAAATCTGCTTTGAAGATATATATGCAATGTGTGATACTGTGATACAGAGTGTTTTGATAGAACTTTAGCTGATACCAAACTCAGCTGACTCAGTAGTACCATAATTATATAACCAATACATAGCTATTATTGGTATATCATTCGCAAACTTCATATTATTGTGCTGGACGCCAAGGGGTTAAAATACGTAATCAACTTTTCCAACTAATTTCAAAAACTTGCCTATGGTGTACCTAACCAGAAAATAAAAGCATTAAACGTTCAATCCATTTACCTATTTTTCACAAATATTTAAATTTGAAAAGTCATAAATTTTAGTTCCTCATCAGAAAAGGTCATACTTTGACCTCTTGTGACCTTGAGTATTGACCAATCTTATTGTGTTTGTATCCATTGAATAGATAATTCTTTAAGCTTTATTTTGAGTGGTGAAAGAGCTCTGTAGACCATTTCATTGCCGAGTTATTGCAATTTATGTAACCGTCACACGTAAAAAAAGGAGTTATTTTGATTTAATTAAATTCAGCGAAAATCCCGAATAACACGATAACTGCCTGGTTTCGGGATGTCTACCCTCGCTCAAAAGGTGTCCCAGTGGACCCTCTAACTAAATCAAGCGGGTGATTTTCTGGCACATTCATGCATGCAAACACTCCTTGGCTCCTGGACTATAAAGATGGAAACCGAGGAGTGTGTTGAACTCCTGGCCTCCTCAACCTGAGTATTTCGAACAACTCTCGAGGGAGTGGAGAGAAGGGCTACGATGAACCATTTGAGAGTGGCAGGAAGACTTCCTGAAGGTGAACTAGGCTAAGAAACTAAAGGAGCTGCCCGCAGAAAAAGTCGCCCGAAAACTAGCCAGTGGTCTTCATTGTGCGGCTCGCGAGCCAGTGGCGGCTCGCAATGACCTGATTGGCGGCTCGCAAGAGAGGAGAGAGAGAGAGAGAGAGAGAGATAATTTATGTTTACTAAATAAACTTAGCCTCCTATGCAGATGACATAACACTCACATGCACACACCATGATCCAAAAAGAGCAACAGATCTCCTTCAACCCTATCTCAACACACTACATGGCTGGTGCACTACAAACAGACTTAATCTAGCCCCAGCCAAATCCACCGCAACCCTGCTCACAAGCTGGACAGGAGAACAAGAATATATCCCTCAACTCACCATAAACAACTCACCCCTAACACATACACACACACCCAAAATCCTAGGAGTAACATATGATACTCATATGACATTCAAACAGCACACCACAAACATTAAAAAGAAACTGACACCCAGACTTAACGCCCTCAGGTCACTTGCTCACACAAAATTTGGACACAACAAAGAAACTACCACCACAGTATATAAACAATACATAAGATCAGTGATGGAATACGCAAGCCCAGCCTGGGCTTCTAACCTAGCTGAAACACATCATAAGACTTTACAGACTATTCAAAACAAAGCCCTGAAGATCATTACAGGCTGCACAGCTACTGCACCCACAGATCACCTACATCAAGAAACCAAAATCCTCAAAGTCAAAGACCATCTGGACATGAGAGGAACTCAATTCCTGGCAGCAGCCTCCACGAACCAAGACCACCCACTAAACTACATGGCAACACACCCACAGACACCAAGAAATATCAAAACAACACCCAGCACACCGTATCACACACAATTATTGTCCTCTCTCCCTCCCTGCCCACCCCGAACCAACTTCCAGAAGCACATCCATACTCATATCTCTCACCGATCCATCCACTCACTCACAGACAACACGCAGCTGCATGCACGACCTCCCGAAATCCATCCTTCCGAATCCTCCCTTCCTCGCGAGGACAGAGTCCACCTGGCCAGGCTGAGATGCGGACACCATCCAGCTCTCCTGAGCTATTAGAAGAGACTGGATGACTCCGTTGTCGACGCCTGCCCGGGATGTAACACAGCACCCCATACCATTAAACACATCATAGAAGACTGAATTTCACACAACCACTTACACCAACAAAACAATCTACACTCAATGAGAGCTCTGTGGGAAGGCCCGATCGTGGCCATGGCCTTCCTCAGGGACTCGGGGCTGTTCGGCCAGGCAGCTTAGGGAACAACAACAACAAAATAATTTCAATATAATAATAATAGTTACTAGTCTTGTTCTATAAATCTGTAGCTATGGAAACCCACAAAAATATGTAATTTTGCTCCTATATATATTTGTTTTCTGCTTATCCTTGTGGCTTATTTGCCTTATGGCTTATGCGGCTCTCACTCTAAATATGTCCTGAACTTTTGGCTCTCTTGACAAAATTGGTGAATAACACTGCCCTAGACAACCACACCTGCCCTGGCAAATACCCATTGGTTTACCCCATTGGTTTAACTTGCAGAACAATTCCCCCACCTTACCAGCAGCAGCCAGAAACCGCTACAGCGAGCCCAAATAACCCCCCCCCCCACACTCCCCTTGCTCACACCCATCCTATACAGTTGCCAGAATTCGACCCATAGAGGGCTGGACCATACCTAATGGCACCTTTCTTCTTAACGAACTTCCCCAACGTGGACAAGTGGACTCACCCGGGCCGTCCAGACAGAAGAAACGAAACCGCCTACTAGCCACACACATGACCGCACGTAAGCCTGGAGGCTACCTTGACCTTTACCCTGCTAATCTCTTAGTTGTCCTCTGCCTACTCACCCAGCCACGGCTACCATCTAAGACTACTTTTACTGCCATGGATCTGCCATGCCAGGGATCTGCCATGGTGTCCCAACTCTGAGTGGCAGATTATTATCATTGTGAGAGTTATTACGTTGTTTTGTGATTGTATTGTATGTATTTATATATCTCTCTGTATCTATCTCTGTATTCCCGATGCCCTAATCCCTGACGGGGTGGCCACGAACAAACCTCGTCCAGGCCACCCTGTCCCCCGTCAACACTCCTTCCTCTTCCCAGCCCATCCCCCTCTCCCACGTACATCTATCTACTCCATCCCTCCACCTTATTCTCGGTATACCTATCCATCTAACCCCTTCCATCTCACTCTCATACACCCTCTTTGCCATTCGCACGCTCTCAATTTGACCATACCACCTCAATGCATTTCTCTCGACATTCTTCACAGCATCCACCTCTCACATACTTCCTGGTTTGTCAGTCTGTCCATCCACATAACTCCATAAGCTCCTCTAGATAACTAATTTCGACTGCTCTCACTCCTGACTTGTCTCTCTAGCAACGTCCACGCTTCACTTGCATATGTCGGTTTAATTCTAGTTTCGCTTTCACAGCATACTCATAAATTGTTATGGCTACTTTAGAGTTGTCATATACCATACTTAATTCCTATATATGTCCAAAGCGGCGGAAATGCATTATAAGGAATTATACCTACTGTACAAAAAAACAAATATATATTTTCTCCCCATATGCGGCACCATAGCTATTACATAATACTAGGTTAGGTTAGGTAAGGTTGTTAGGTTAGGCTAATGTCGTTAATGTAGTTTATTATCATTATATTACGTCTTTTACCCAGCAATTTCCCTGATCTTCATAGTTGGTCGGGAAGCTATGCCTTTACAACGGCGCCTCCCTTGTGTCGCTGTGTACGTGAAACTAGAATTTTACCCATATGTCAAGGTGGGGAATAAAATACTGTCATGCAATGACTTCTTTGCTTCCACACTAACCTCCCTTATCTTTATCATCTTGCTCAGTGCACCTTCAACCCTCCTGCTCTGCTGCACTCTCCAAACTTCCATCCTTACTCAACACACTGCCTAGATACTAAAAGGATCTCACATTTTCCATCTCCTGACCATTCAGCCATATCTCACAGTTGGTTATGTCATTCCTCGCAAAACCCATAACCTTGTTATTATCCACATTCACCTTCAAACTCCGCTTCTCACACACCATTCCAAACCCAGTGACTAAGCCCTGCACTCATCATCGCTTAACAGCACGGTATTGTCCTTAAATAAGAACACAAACATCTTCCACTTATATCCCTCTCTCATCGATGTCACTCCAGTATATCTTTCATTTTATATTTGATTACAGGTACTGTACATTACGACGATTGTATGAAGCTTAGGAAGGATATATGGTAGCTGAAAGGATTGATCAAGATAGGGTCAAGATAGTTTATAGCCTTTTCATTGGTAGACGTCTGTCCTAAGCTGAATAAAATATTATAATAGTGGCTAGAAAATAATGACATTAAGGATACTGACTGGGTTAAGAAACACTGTAACAATCACATACCTTACTTCACTGGACACGGTTCTCTTGTCCATATAATTCATCCCACACTTCACACTAATGGATTGTCCACACCCACCTTCGAACTAACATTAATGCCTTCTATACAGGCGACGAGTTTGTAAGTTTATTCCAGCTAAGTTTAGACGATTTTGTGCAGATTAAGATGGATCGGTGGTAGTAAAAATGGTAAAGCGAGATAGTTTGAGGCCTGCTAAATTGCCGGAAGCCCTTTTTAAACTGAATACACTAGACCAATAGTAGCCAAAATCAAATATAAAAGACATGACGGTACAAAAGGGGTTAATACATTTTCTAAAACACCATAACACACATTTGTCCTCGGCACTCCCGGTCACCGTGGTAGATGGAAACAAAGTGTGCTGGAGCGGGCTTACAGATGAGTGAGCGAAGCCGTTATATGTTACAGGATTATTAGCCAATCACAGACAAGATAAATATCCAGCCTGCACACCTATTTGAATCTGTATCGAACTCAAACGAGACAATCCAATGCTCAGTCATATCCCAGGGGGCTTCACAACATGGCTTCACCTGCTTTTTTTATCTTTCTCTCCTTTTCTCTCTTTCTCTGGCTTGTATCCAATCGGCCCCATTCAGCCAACTGTTTTAAGACGGTTTTCCCCATCCAGGTGTCGATTTCTTCCTGGCGAGCGATAGCGAGCCAGCATTGTATGGAGAAATCCGGCTTCGCCGGAGACATTTTTCTATCGAAAAATGTACAAATTTAGCTTGCTGTCAAAAACAAAATATATATATGCTGGCTCGCTACCGCTCGCCATGAAAATATTGACACATGGATGGGGTAAACGTCTTAAAACAGTAGGCTGAATGGGGCCGACTGGATACACGCCAAAGAGTGAGGGAGAGAAAGAGAAAGAAAGCGAGGTGGGCTCCCTTAAACATTCGTTGATTCAAATGGGTGTACAGGTATTATGGCTCGCGACTGTACTTTGGTTTACCTGGTTATCTTACCTGGATGTTATTCTTTCGAAAAAAATACTAATTGATCTTGAAGGGGGTCTAGGGGGTCTTTTTTAATCCTTGATGGTGGTCTAGCGAGGAACCTAAACAAATAAATTAATGAATAAATGAATTTACCCAAGAATAACCTCTACTCCTTTAATGAAAGGTATCATCCTGAGCCAAACTATTGATCTAAAACACATGGTGAGGAAAACATCTGTTATATGATGAATCTATATAGTACTATCAACTATTATTCGGTACATTCATGAGGATAATAATATAGTTACACCAGTTCGAATCTTTGAACCTATAAAGCCAAGTTCTGAAGCATCTTGGTTATAATATAGCATTGTACTGTATCGTTTGCGTTCGACACTGATTCAAACGGGTGCTTCGCCATTTTTACTCTTGACTGTACCCTATTACCGTATAAGTGTTATGAAAACATAGTAAATTACAAGATATTACAGAAATGCAAGGTAATAAGTATGTACAAATCTCGTTATAATTTGTAACGGTCACGCTATTTCAATAAGTGGACAATAAATGAGCAGTAACTAAAATAACTCATAATTTGCCACGATCAAACTACTACTCCAATCGTTTGCGTCAGCCAATTACAATCGTCTTTTCATTTTGCTCCCTTATGTTTATCTCAACTGCTTTTGAGATTATAAGACGTTCGCTCCGTTAGTTTGGCGATTTTACAAATTATCGTCCCATGTCAGTCAATATTAAGACCTTTCGTGCTATTTAGGTGTCGATTTTGCTCGTGGCTAGCGATACCGAGCCTGCAATATAAGAGGGAAATTTTTCTACCGAAATACGTACAAATTTATCTTGAAAGGGGGTCTAGATTCGCAGTGATTCTCAACCTTTCCTCAGTCATTTACCACCTCGGCTTGATGTATTTCGCCATTTACCTCCTTACACCTATACAAAAAAGGTATAGCCGCCATAAAGGCTCACAAAATACAGAGGATAGAAACAAAAATAATGTTTAAGGTTTGTATGAAGTGAAATATGATAAAGGAAATAAATATACAGTCCACTTATATCAAACAAGATCAAACAACAATACCAGAAGCATTATCAGTGGGAACATTGCTGATTCATTGAGTCAACAGTTTATATATTCGAAGATCTGTTGAAAACAACGCTACTTCTATGTCGGCGTTGGCTTTTAGGCGGGTCCTGGTCTTAGTCTTCATTGCTACTAAAGTAGAGAACCTTGATTCACATAACTATCTAGTGACAAAAGGAACAAGCAATCTGAACGCACGCTGAGTAAGAAGTGGGATTGAATTTATGATTTTCATCAAAAATTCAACATTAATATTTTCATGTGTTTCATTAATACATATCTGAGGATAGAAGATCAATCAGAACTTCTTTTACTGGGTCGTCATCCTTCATGTCTGGCAGATCAGTGGTTAAAGGTCTTGATATCCATCTATCTCTAGAAATCATGTCTTCTGAAATATAGCCAGTGACCCTTCAAGATTTTCAAATGTGTTGTGATGTTTTCTTTTATCTCCGGTAACACACCATCCAAGTTTGGAAAATGTGGAATGTTACTTTGGTGAACTCTTCGTAAACTGAATTTTTCCTAGATTAGAGGGTTTATTTTTTACAATGTCTTCCCTGTTTCTCTAAACCTAAAACAGGTTAGGCCTAGTCATGTATAGCGTAATATAGAATTAATATTAAGTCTTCAGGTATGATATATTATTTACCCCATGCCATGTATGTTTTTACCCCCAGGGGGTAAATTTACCCTTGGTTGAGAATCACTGGTCCGACTCTAGAGGGTGCTTAAGCTTAATGGAAGTCTAGGGACCAAACTAAAAGCCTCCCCTTAAGTGAATAGGGTGTAGTATGTGCATATTGGCGATTCATTTAAGGGGGGTGACCTGTTTTTGTTCTGTCCTTTTCTATCTTTCTCTGGCTTGTATCCATTTGGCCCCATTCAGCCTACTGTTTTAAGACGTTTATCCCCATCCAGGTGTCATTTTTTTACTGGTGAGCGGTAGCGAGCCAGCATATGTTTTATTTTTGTTTGACAGCAAGCTAAATTTGTACATTTTTCGATAGAAAAATGTGTCCGACGAAGCCGGATTTCTTCATATAATGCTGGCTCGCTATCGCTCGCCAGGAAGAAATCGACACCTAGATGGGGATAAACGTCTTAAAATAGTTGGCTGAATGGGGCCGAATGGATACAAGCCAGAGAAAGAGAGACAAGGACAGAAATAACAAAAAGCAGGTCACCCCCCTTAAGGGGTTAGAATTTATTTATTGGTCGATATATATATATATATATATATATATATATATATATATATATATATATATATATATATATTTTAGTTTCCCCTCTAGACCTCCATCAAGCTTAAACAAACATCTCCAAGATACATCTCTAGTTACATTTGTACATATATTGTTAGAAAAATCGGCCGGATCTCTTGAATTACAGGCTCGCTATAGCTCGCCAGGATTTTTTTTACACTTAAATGGCACGAAAGTCCTTAATATTGACAAGGAAATGGGGCGAAGATTCTTAAAATCGCCAAACTACTGGGCCGAACGTCTTAAAATCTGAAAACTAATGAGGTTAAACATGAGGGAGAAGGGGGGCCAGAAAAAACAACCATCCCCTCTTAAGCGGTTCCTAGAAGCCTGTAAGTGTCGGATTTTGTGTCGTAGAATGTACAGTCACGGTGGTGAGTACTTTAACATGTAATGGTTTAAGGGGAGTGACCTGCTATTTGTTCTAATAGTTGACAAAATATGATGAAAAGGACGTCCCTGGTACTCAAAGGGTTAAATTATTATATAAAGTCTAACCTCAGCGAATGTTGAGAAACTTTAATGCATATTAATGAAATAAATATATTAATATTGCATTAAATATTGTCCTACGAGCTTGAACTTACAATAGCATATTACTTGGTTATTGTATGGCCTTGGCACTGATATTCCGAATACGTTTGATGTATTTATGGAAAATCTATCGGGTCACATGATAAATATTATTAAAAAAAAACGTTTTCTGATATTTGACCTCAATCCTTGGCATATTTATCTAAAATTTAGTCAGTATAATAGCAAATATCCAATACATATAGTGGAAATAGTGAAGTTTAAGTAAACACTTAAATTTAGGAAATATTGTGCTTTACTTATATTATTTGTATGTGTTCTCTCTCTCTCTCTCTCTCTCTCTCTCTCTCTCTCTCTCTCTCTGAGCCTCTTTCTTTACGCCACGTTTTAATCAAGAATCATACCCACCACCTCTTTGTAGACGCTTACAATACACACTGACGCCGACACATACTGCAACCAGCCACACACACACACTCACGAATACGCACAGCAATACACACACACGGGGCACTAACAATTACACACGTACACCAAAAATCAACATGTCCATGTACACATAATCGTATGCCACACACACACACACACACACATACACATACACACACACACACAGCAATACACGCACACACTCACAATTACACAGACATACCATGGCACAGACACCCATACACGAAATTATTACCAGCATTTCAATGTACACAGACTTGTATGCTACACACACACACACACACACACACGAACACAGGTTGGTGCCGAGTCATGTCTACGATAGTTTATAAATTATCCAGTATTGAGAACTGTTCACCAGCTGTCATCCACAGTGCAGACAAACACACTAATTGCTGAAACTATCTGAAATTCGCATCTACTATCGATGACCACAATGTCGACCAGAGAGTTGGGGCTTGTACTGAACATTAAATTGGGCATATTGTTATACTCACTTCATCTATTAGATAGGGTTGGCAAATATGAACAAGACAAAGAATGTAACCATATTGATAATGTATACAACAATACAAAAAAAATCTTCGAGGGAGAGTGGCTATTTTGTTTGGTGTATTCATGTATATGTTCATTTATTTTTAAGTTTCCTTTCTAAACCTCCATCAAACTTAAAAATAACACTCCCTTAACCCTCCTTTAAGATAAATGTGTACATTTTCGGTAGAAAAACGTCCCGACTGAAGGTCAGTTCCTCTTAAAATTACAGGCTCGTTATCGCTCGCCATGATAAAGTCGACACGTAAATGGCACGAAAAGTCTTAACGTTGACAACGAAATGTAGTGAAAGGCGTTACAATCGTCAAACTAATGGGCCGAACGTCTTCTAATCTCAAAACAAATGGGGCTAAACATGAGGAAGAAGTGGGACCAGAAGAACAACCCATCTCCTCTTCAGTACTATGCAAATATAATTTAAACAGTTAAGCAAATCCAGAAAAAAACAATTGCAATAGTAAGTAATATGAATGATTAATTGTTGAATGTTTAGAAAACAAATAAAACTAAATTAAAATTAAGGTAACCCCTTCTGTGCCGATACGTCTTTTTAAATTCATTCTAACTGTATTTAGACGATTTTGATCAGTTTAAGAAAGATTTGTGGTAGTAAAAAGGGTTAAGTAAGATAGTTCGAAGCCTTTTGATTGCTGGAGGCCCTAATTAGACTGAATAAAAACGTCTAATAGTAGCCAGAATAAAGTTAAAAGGACGTCACGGTACAGAAGGGGTTAATAGTCAGGAAATATCCCGTAGTCAGAAGGGGTTATTCGTAGTTATTTCCCACCACTCTCAGAAAGCGATAATCCAGGGAATGATGTACCCTAGACTGAAAGAAAGAATCCTAAATGCAAAACCTGTACTATAGTCTATTCGCTGTAAGTAGGCGAGAAATAATGACGTCTAACCTCTGTAACTCAAAAACAACTAAAGTAATCGAGCTAATATGTCTACCATTTGGGAAGAGTCAGTCAAGGAATATATGTGGAAATGTACAGCCAATTTGCTCTAGCCCTTTTTGAGTTACAGAGGATAGAGGTCATGATTTCTTGCCTACTTATAACGAATAGACTATAGGCATGCTGACAACATTATACCATTATAAACTACTAGTGAGGATAAGGAAGGAGTGGATAAATGAAAGGCAAGAGAGAAAACTAGCAGTAGAGAGACTAAATTGTGAGAAAGTTGATGGAATAATATAAATCAACAAGATACAGGGATATTCTAAAAGAGACAGTAAAGGCCATGTTCGATATGATAAAGCTAGGCAATACTGTAGACAAAGTATGGAAAAGTACAAGAGACTCTATGATTAAAGCAGCTTTTTAGTATGTGGCAAGAAAAAATAAACATAATGTTGCAAACAAAGATAACACATAGTTTAGCAAAGAGACAGCATAAATAGTGAAACAGAAGAAAGAGCTGCGCAGAGTATGCTGCAAAAGAATATACTTAGAGAAACTAGAGATTCGAGGAAACAAGAATATAAGAACTTAATACAAAGAGTGAATTGGACGACACAAGACGCTAAAAGGATGGCAGATGAAGAATATGAGTAGATAAGTAAACAGTTTTTGAGTGAAAAGAAAGCATACTACAGAGATGTGAAAGAAACCATAGGGAGGAAGACTGAAAGTGTCTCAGATGGTAGAATGAAGGACATGAACGGGGAGGTGGTGGAGGGTGACGGTGTGGTGGATGTGTGGAAAGCTCATTTTAGAGGTATCACTGTAAAGAGTCGGGGCAGGGCATCAATTTCAACCATGAGAATGGAGAGAGGTAGATTAAACCGAATAAATGAAAGACAGATATACATATAAGAGGTACAAGGAGGAAGTAATGGTCTTAAAATTTGCAAAGTTGAGGGAGTAGATAACATCCCAGGTGAAATGCTGATGTATGGGGGAACAACACTGTAGACATAATGCATGGGAAACGGAAAGTGTACCAGATGACCGGAGTCAAGCAGTGATTGCGATCCTTTGGCCTGTACACAGGGACGGGTAGTAAAGAGAAATATAAGAGTTATAGGGGAATTAGCTTGCTTAGCAAACCTGGAATGGCATATGCAAGAGTAATAACAGAGATAATTTATGTAGAAAGTAACAAATAACAAAATAGGTGAAGAGTAGGAAAGTTGCATTGACCAGAAAGCCGCATTATGATTGTTGGTAGAGAAGCATTTTGCCAAGAATAGAAAACTCTACGCAGCATTCATGGACTTGGAAGAATCCTATAACAAAATAGATTGGGAGGGTCTGTGCGATGTATTGATAGTACAATATGATGTGGGAGGGAAGTTGCTAATGGACGAATATGTTTTTATAAGAATAAATGGCAAATGTGCAGGTAGGTAATAAGTTAAGTGAGAGTTTTGAGGTCAATGTAGGAGTAAGACAGTGATGTCACCTTGGTTGTATAAACTTGGATGGAGTGATTCGAGAACATAGGTTGGGATCAATGGGTATAGGGGAGGTGTGGTGGAGTGGTCATGCCACTGGATTGGTAATCCAATGGACCCGGGTTCAAATCCCGATATGTCAATGGAAAGATATTATCGAGATTGAATTTGTGCTGCATTACCACAAAGCCCACCGAAATGCCAAAAAAATACCCTCATTGTTCCCTGATTAAATAACACTGTATGAATATTTCCATATTCAAAATATGTTACAGGGGGACAATGTCTAGTGAGTTCACTGCTCAATAGGTGGCGTTCTGAGAGTGAGGGTCTGAGTCTGAAGGGTGAGACGGTGAAGCACTTGAGCGAAGCAACCAGCCGCTTCAGAGATGGAGCTGCTTCGAGCCATGATGGATGCTTCACATGTCTCACTCCCCAGACTGGAACAAGACCTCACGGGCTTCACCGTGTTGAGCGGTGGAATGTACAGGCTCTCAGCCTATGCCCGAGAGGGAGTAGTTGGAATATATAAAAAAAAAAAAAAAAGGAGCTCTGCTGGAATCGGAGAGAAGAGAGTGGAAGACTTTAACATTGTATTGAACAATAAGACTGAAACTAAGATGAATTATTTTGGAACATTCGCTCTAAACGGATCAAAAAATATATACTGTACTGTATATACAAAAAATAAATAAATAAAAAAATACAATTAATAAACACACACCCACACACCCACCCACACAGAGCAACCCCTTCCACGTCAGATTATAAACAAAATTAAATAGTCACCCTCAAGTTTTTTAAGCTAAGTTCATTTCAGAGGGTAAAAGTTGTAAAAGGCTGGAAGGGGTAAAAGTTTAAAGGGATAGTGGCTGTTTTTTTTTTTTTTATTAATTCATGTATTAATTTAGTGTTTAGTTTCCTTGCTAGACCTCTCTCAAACTTAGAAAAAACACTACCTAGACCCCTCCTCAATATAAATCTGTACATTTGTCGGTAGAAAAATGTGCCTCTTATAAATTGACAATCAGTGTTTTGGAGGGCAAGCAGCCTTAAGGGGTAGCTGGATCTGTTATTGCTTGATTTCCTTTGTACTCCCTTGTACTCCCCTTTATAATTACATGCCCGCTATCACTCACCAGGAAAAACATACACCTAAATGGCATGATAGGTATTAAAACTGGCAACGAAATGAGCTAAAGGTGTTAAAATCGCCAAACAAATGGGCCAATAGTCTTAAAATTCCAAAACTTTCGGGACTAAACATGGGGGAGAAAGTGGCCCAGAAAAACTACCCATCTCCCCTTAAGAGCCTTCATTTAACATTACCACCAACTCACGCGCAACATATTTCTGGGAGGTAAAACTCTTTCTCTCTGCCTATTTCTTTCTTGCTCTCTCTCTCTCTCTCTCTCTCTCTCTCTCTCTCTCTCTCTCTCTCTCTCTCTCTCTCTCTCTCTCTTATATTAAATAATTAGCATGAACTCCCGTGTATGTGTGTCCGTGTGTGTGTATGAGTTTGTACGTCTGCCTGTGCGCATGTTGGCGTAGGGATGTGGCGACCCCACCGCCCGTCACTTTGTGGCGCAGATAGCCCCTGGAGGTTGGGACAGGGAATCCCACCTCCAGAATTGTTAGGAGGAAACTGTAGGCACCAGCCAAACAGGGCGGTACTCCCGGGCAATGCAAGAGGATTGATAAAGGCAGCTGGAACTCCTGTTTCACAACCTGACCTCCCTACCTGATCCTCTCTGTGCCTCATCAATATTGTGGGCAACCCCAGCCTGCCCTCCAAAAAACTTTCTCCTCCAATCAATACATTATACCACAAACACCTTACATACTACACTATTTTTTCCCTCCAAACAATGATGCAATCACGACCCGCCTCGGAGTCCCCATTGGGGAGTGGGAGGGGAGTCCCCCATTGGTTTGACCCATGGCAACGACTCCCCTAAATGCTCTGGACCACTACCTTCTACTCTTCCTTCACTTCCACTCGGTGGAACACCACCTCTCCCTGCCAACCCTGATCTTTTCTTTCTCACCGAAACTCAGGTGTCTGGGACTACTGACAGCAAACCCTTCTTTGTATCCTTCTACTAAATCTATCCTCAGTTTCAAGCCAAAGGTGAATGTTGCATTTATGTGCGTACCAATATCGCTTTCCCTTGTGTTTCCAACTTTGACTCCTCTGAATTCTAAACTCTCAGCTAAAGCTTTCTTGTCACTCTCAAGCTAAATATTTCTGCGCTGTTCATCTCTCACCTAATTCTACTGACTATCCAAAATTCATTGACTATCTTACCTCTAAAGTGGAACACATTCTATCCATCTCTCCTTTTGCAGAACTCTCCATCCTAGGAGATTTAAATGTTCACCACTGCCAATGGCTCTCCTCTGTTTCCACTGACCAACCTGGTGAACAATCCTACATCTTTACTATTCTAAATGACCAAGAGTAGTTAGTCCAGCAACTCAACCGTATCCCGGATCGCTTCGGAAATCGGCACAAATTTTGTTATACATTTTTTACTTCTAGACCTTCTGCATATACTGTAATCCTGTTCTCGCCTTTGGGCTCCGCCGACCATAAACTATGTCTGTCACCTCTCTTTTCTCTCCGGTACGGCCACCCGATCCTCCCAGCCGGCGGCGCTTGTGGCACTTTGAAGCTGCCGAATGGGAGGTCCTTCGGCAGTACTTCTTTGATTTCCCATGGAATGACTTTTGTGTCCATGGCCGGGGACCCTCGGAGAGTGCTGAACACAATACCGATGTAATCCTCTCGGGCATGGAAGCATACATTCCATTTTCTTTCTCGCAGTCTAATGCAAAAACATCTTGGTTTACTCACGCTTGCTCTACTGATGTCTGCAATAAGGAGGAAGCATTCTAACGGTATGGTTGCCTTGAAACTCAAGAATCTCATACTTCTTATGATTCTGCTCGGAATCAAGCCAAATCTGTTCTTCGACTTGCCATACATTCTTTCAGTAATAATAAATGCACCGAACTATCCAACTCTAGCTCTTCCCAAGCCTTCTAGCATCTAGCCAAAAACATCTCCAACAATTTTTCTTCCTCGTCATTCCCTCCTCTTTTCCACTCTGGCAGCACTACCGTCACTTCTTCCTCTGACAAAGCTGAACTCTTCGCTAACACTTTCACTAAAAACTCCAATTTGGATGATTCCGGTGCTATTCCTACCTCTCCAACCCCTCTCTCCTACTTATGCCTAACATCATTATCTCTTCAAGGATGTACTTTCCACTCTCTCTGGGCTAATTACTAAGAAGGCGTACAGACCGGACAGTGTTCCTTCGATCATACTAAATAACTGGGCTTCCATGCTGACTCCCTGCCTAGGTCTCTCCTCTAACGTCTTCCCTTCTTGATGGAAGTTTGCTCTCATTCAACCTGTCCCAAAGAAGGGTGCCTGCTCTCAACCCTCCAAATATCGTCTAATTGCTCTCATTTCTTGCATCTCTAAAGTTTTTAAAACTATTCCTACCTCAAAATTTCTTAAGCATTTATCTTCCCATAAACTACTCTCAGACCGCCAGTATAGCTTCCTTAACACCTTAAGAGTGGGTGGAGGAGTATATTTGATGTGCCGCCCAGCGTTTTTTTTTTACCGTAAACGAGCTTGTTTCCGTGCTCGTTTTCATGCATAAACAAGAGCCAGAGCGTAATACAAGTATGCATCCCTGAAAGGGCGTTAATTCAGCTTTCCAATGACACCAGAACCATCCTTCTACGATCACTGGTTGTCTTGCAACGATCGTGCAACCGAAGGGCAAAAGCGGTAAAATACGGTCATTTTCTTACATTATTACGTGTGAAACGAGTGAAAGAGGGTGGAGTACAAAGGAGTACAGCTCAGTAGCTCCACGGCCACCGTGGTGAGCGGTCATGAGGTAACCTATGCTCCTCCCACTGCTCCGCTCTCTCTCAGAGCACATTACGTGCTCAAAATTACACTCGACAATAGCCGTGACCCACCACATAGGCCACATTTCGACAATAGCCGGGTGCCGCCAGTTAAGGGTTAAGGGCCACTCTACTGGTGATCTTCTTTCTTATCTTACTAACTCCTGGGTATCCTCCATTCGGGACCTCAGTGAAACTTTATATGTTGCGCTAGATATATCAAAGGCCTTCGATAGAGTATGACACAAATCTCTTATTTCCAAACTACCCTCCTTCGGTTTCTATCCCTCCATCTGTACCTTTGTCTCTAATTTCCTTTCCGGATATTCTATAGCTGCGGTTGTGAACGGCCACCGTTCACTTCCTCAACCTACCAACTCCGGTGTTCGTCAGCATTCTATCCTTTCTCAAATTCTCTTCCTAATATTCATTAACGACCTTCTCAACTGCACCTCCAGCCCCATTCACTCATATGTTGACGACTCTACATTACACTATTCAACTAGCCTTCCACAACATCATTCACAGCAGGAACTCCAAAACTCACGTAAGGAGGCCATAAAACCCCTATCTTCTGATCTCTCTACTGTTTCTAATTGGGACAGAGTTAACCTTGTTACTTTCAATGCTTCCAAAACTAATTTCCTCCATCAGTCTAATCGTCGCTCTCTTCCAGAAAACTATGACCTACTCTTCAACAACATACGAATCATCCCTTCATCTTCTCTTAATGTTCTTGGTGTCTCTTTTTCTTCTGATCTCTCTTGAAAAGATCTTATTACCACTCTTGCTAAAACAGCTTCCCAAAAGCTGAGTGTGCTCAGTCGCCTCCAAGGGTTATTTGCCCCTGCAAAGCTTCTTGCTCTGTACAGGGACACAGTGCGTCCATGTATTGAGTATTGTTCACACGTGTGGGGAGGATTCTCTCACACAGCACTTCTAAATAAATTAGAAATGAAAGCCTTCCATCTCATTAACTCACGTCCACTCACCAATTCTCTGCAGTCACGTTAAACAAAACTCCAGTTAGCTATCCCCATACCTATTTGAGTCTGCCTAGGAGTTAGAGTTACATTTATCATCCTTACATCTCTCAGTGTATGTGCTATATTTGGTATATTCCTATTTATATATTGTGCTTCTACCTATGATTCATACTTTGATGATTACCAATGTATTGTCTCAGGATTATCAATGTAAATATTCATGTTAAACCATATACTCTTAAATAATAAACTTGTACACTTACTATTGTACTCTGTAAACACCTCCCACTCGGTTCATCAGGACCCCGCAACACACGGTATAGTTTATTCAACTCTCTCTAATAGAAGTTGGTATCTTAGTCTGCATCGTTGTTGACTCCACATATACATCAATTGATCACTTGCGAGTTTCAGGCTATACGGAAGTTGGAGTTGTTTACATCGATATTTAGCAGAATTACCAGCTAAAATATGATCGTAGTACATATATAAATACATAATACCAAATTAACATACATTTTATCCATCAGAAACCTACATTTGTATTGTATTTTTGTTTTATATCGATGTTTACGGCTCCAACATCCTTATAGAACGAAACTTGCAATTGGGCATTCCTTCAGTTGGCCTGCCATACTTTACTACTACTACTACTAGTAATTCACTAGTCCTGGGAACGTTTCACCTACGACTATTACCACATAAGGGACCTCATAAATGTCCACTAACTCCAGGGTCCTGTTTACTCTTAAGGGGCTTTGTGTTCTCTCTTGTTCTCTCTTTCTCTGGCTTGTATCCATTCGGCCCCATTCAGCCTATTGTTGTAAGACGTTTATCCCCATCCAGTTGTCAATTTCTTCCTGGTGAGCGATAGCGAACCAGCATTGTATGGAGAAATTTGGCTTCGCCGGAGAAATTTTTCTTTCGAAAAATGTACAAATTTATCCTGATGTCAAAAACTTTAAACAAAATATCGAAACAAAATCGACACCTGGATTGGAGTAAACGTCTTAAATCAGAAGACTGAATGGGGCTGAATAGATACAAGCCAGAGAAAGAGAGAAAAGGAGATAAAACAAAAACTTGTGACCCCCCCCCCCCCTTAAGTGAACAGAGGCATCAGATGTGAAGAGACAACCCAAACACCTCGAACCTGAGTCCTCTTGGTTGGGAGTCAAGTGTGCTACAGCACAGGCCGCAATAGAAATGAGATAAGGTGGACAGTCAGGAAAATAGGCAAACCAATAGACAGATAGACAGAGAGATAGATTATCATGTAGGATTGATGTAAACAGTCCAGAAACATGATACTGATAAAAATAGTGACATAACATTCTGGGTTAAAACAACAATAAGCACATGGTGATCCTAGAGACAGTAAAACGTGGTATATTGGAAGGTAGATAGTTTAACCCGTTCAATACCGATGACATCCTTGTAATTATATTCTGGCAATAATTAAACGATTATATTCAGCTTAGGAAGGATCTCTAGCAATAATGAAGCTTCAAACTATCTCCACCACCCCTTTAAACTACCACAGATCCTTCCAAATCTTCATAATATCGTCTAAATATAGCTAGAATATAATATAACACACGTCGCTGGTACTCAAAGGAATAAGGAACCAGACCGACAGGCACCTGGAAATTATAAGCAGGAAAGATGTGAACATTCAAGAGGAATAACCTGGGACAGACAGACAGACAGACAGACGGCCATACCAGGGACGGAGATAATAATTAAGTGTCAGACATCGCCTGCTGTTTTGCTAAGCAGCAACAACAACATTAAGGGGCGTCACCGTTTTTTTCATCTTGATATCTTTTTCTCTCTTTCCCTGGCTTGTATCCATTCGGCCCCATTCAGCCAACTGTTTTAAGACGTTTATCCCCATCCAGGTGTCGATTTCGTATCGCTCGCCAGCATTGTATGGAGAAATCCGGCTTCGCCGGAGAAATTTTTCTATCGAAAAATTTACAAATTTAGCTTGCTGTCAAAACAAAAATATATATATGCTGGGTCGCTACCGCTCTCCAGGAAGATATTGACACCTGGATGGGGGTAAACGTCTTAAAACAGTAGGCTGAATGGGGCCGAATGGATACAAGCCAAAGAGAGAGGGAGAGAAAGAGAAAAAAGTGAGGTGGGCTCCCATAACAACAGCATAGGGTTGGGAATAGTGGCAGGTGGCGTACTAGCTGATACATAGAGGGATTGGATAGCTAAAAATAACCAGAAGTATTAACCCCTTGAGGATTATGACGCGTTTTAACCCTTTGAGTACCAGCGACGTGTGCTATATTTTATTCTAGCTATATTTGGACGATATTTTGCAGCTTATGAAGGATCTGTGGTAGTTAAAAGGGTTGGTTGAGATATATTGAAGCCTTATTATTGCTAACAGTCCTTCCTAAGCTGAAGAAAATCGTCTAATAGTTGCCAGAATATTATAAAAAAGACGTCCCTGGTACTGAATGGATTAACAGTTTATTCTGGATACCATTTGATGATTTTATACAACTTAGGAAAACTCTATATGAGCTACAAGGGTAAATACGGTGTCAAGCAACCCAGTGACTTCCATTTAACCTTCCATCTTTCAACACAATCGTCTAACGATTGCCAGAATAAACTGTCAAAATGCGTCATAATCATTAAGGGGTTAAATAGATTAATAAGACAGATAGAGGGGTTGATAAGTAAATAGACTGGTACAGTCGCGCTAATAAGTGATGTCTCGACACCAATTATGTTTTGATCAATAATTAGGATCAGCAATATTTACACATGATTTCTTCTTTTTGAGGGAGATATGCAAACATGTTCCTACACTTACCCACCCTATCCAACATCTGACAGACATTAATACAGCACAGAGCAATCCAAACGTAATGACAGCTGGGACATGACTTATTAGCGCGACTGTACACAAATAAATATATATGCAGGTATGATAAATACAAATCTACAATCTATGGACAGGACAGAGATGAAGATAATAATTTACCTCTTCAGCACCAGGACTCCTAATTATCTTTGATTCGGGTTAAAATAAGTTGAGTTTATGCAGCTTAAGAGGGACCTACTGTATGTTATTAACCCCTGCTGTACCGGCGACGTATTTCATATTTTATTTCAGCTACATTTAGACGATTTTGTGAAGCTTAAGGAAGAATATATGGTAAATAAAAGTATTAATTGAGATAGTCTGTTATCTGTTATTGGGTAGACATTCTTCCTAAGCTGAATAAAACCATCTAATAGTTACGAGAATATAATGCAAAGGATGTCACCGGTACTGAACGGGTTAAGTGGGCTTGTTGAGGCCGTATTTACCCATTTGAGTCCTAAAGGTAGATTATAAACTAAAGAAAGTCGTCTAATGGTAACCAAAATAGAACGTCAATTCCTTAATGGTGGCGATGGTGTTAAGTATGAGACATACATCCCTCTGTGCCTACATGCTGGGGTAAACAACAACAATAACAACACAATCCTGCACATAGAAGCATGGTGTGTACTGACAGACAGATGTAGATAATTAATACACACATAATTAAATGTATTTATTTGCTTATTGTGTTATTATTATATTTGTATTTAGTTTCCTCCCTAAACGTCCATCAAACTGTTGTTACGACCGGCACTACGAAATAAACAAGGGCACATAAGAATGGACTAGATGATAGGCTATATCTGCAACAACGTTACGCTAATTCCAAACCCTCGAACTATTACGCCGGTGAACAAAAACACTTAAACCCTCCAGAGTTAATCTACTGGATAACGGGGTATCAATTAACTGGGTTTTAGTGCACTTCTACAAAGGCTTTCCGATGACGGCAAAGCCTACTCACAACAGGAGTACTTTACGTTAATAAAATGCTCTTAAGTAATAACAATGCTTGAATAAACTATAACAAGATTTAATAAAGGAGTATATGCTTACGTTAACTTTAGTGTGAGTCTGTACTCAACACTAAACTCTTCAATGCTCTATGAAAACACTGGAAGTCTAGTCCTACAGCAAACAGATAAAGAATCTTCTGAAAAAGTCTGATGCTCTAAGATGCTCGTTAATATAGAGCAGAAATAATGCAGGGGCAGGACACCAAAGCGTGTATCTTAAATACACCAAAAAGTAGGATACATATATATAACAAGGGAGTGCAACAACTCTGTGACAGCACTAATAATCGCCACTCAAAACAGTACTTCCTTAGCCAACGTAACAGCCAAACTGGGTTGTGCACTATGCATCAACCTAGGCTAAAATAAGGCGTGAATAATTCCTAAAGCATACACAATTAAAGTTAATAAACACAATGCTGTCTTTCTCACTAATAAAGTCTAGCAGTGGCATAAAAGGTACTAGGAAACTATGCAGAGCGCAAGCATGCTCGTAGCCTACTGTCTCCCCTTGAGCAGATTTCCCTTATGTTACGTTAAGTGACTTGGAGGCTCTCTTGGTAAGTCCAGATCTCAAGTATCTGGTCTTACCCTGGCGCTCCACAAAGGTCAACAAAATGAGGTAGCAAGGATACAGGTAAGTGTAGGCAAAAGCCCTTCACCTGTATACTGCTACACTCGCAAAGGAAAATATGCACAAGGTTTACAGGCTAGCTAGCTTCGTCGATGTTGTACAGGCTCTGACTTGCCACATACATAACTCAGACAACGACCAAAGATACCTTCCACTGTCTAGCATTAAATAATAAGAAAGAACAGCTCAATAATTAGAAGCACCCAACACTAGGCTACCATATAACTATGACTCTAATAATCCCTAAAGCTAGTGCAAACATATATGGAGAACTGGTGCTGGTAATACGACTGGCCGACTATGGAAGTCGTATGCAGAACCAGAAGGGATAAGTAATTGAATAAAGAGAGAAGTATGAAAAAAGAAGAAGTTCAGAGAGAGAAACAGTAGTATAGGAGGTTATAATTATGGGGGGACAGATTGCAAAGGACATGTAGGACCAAGCACGCTATGCCAAGCTCTGCAGGAGAAACGCGGGCAGGAGCCCCCCAGCACTAACAAAGGCAGCAGCACCCAATCACAGACGACTAAGTCATGAGGATCAGGTGTCATATGACGCGTCAGGCCCGCCGGCCAATCACGAGCGTGGGAAACTCCTCCGAGAGAGGGAGGCAAACGTACATACACACGCACATATTACCACCACGCTGCTCGCTCTTTCTCCTTACAACTTCACACAATGCGTCTTATATTCTATCACTGATATAAAATACTTCCAAGTGTCACAGACAAGAATAAAGATCACCACTGATCTGTCTGTGACAACATGAACTCTATGAAAGAAATAACATCGTTCTACGATTATTGTAGCCCATTTCACTGCCCTGGCGAGCGCTAGAGAGTTACGAGTGCATTCTGACAAGCTGGCCAGCGTAACACTGTAATGAAAATCTTCTAGACCCCCCTTCAAGATAATGTTTTACATTTTTCGGTAGAAAAATTTACCGGCCGAAGGCCGGTTATTCTTATTATTACAGGCTCGCTATCACTCGTCAGGAAAAAGTAGACACCTAAATGGCACGAAACGTCTGAATATTGATAAAGAAATGGGGCGTAAAATTTTAAAAGTTAATGGGCCAACGTCTTAAAATCTGAAAACTAATATAATAAACACGAGGGAGAAGGGAGGCCAGAAAAAATGGCCTATCTCCCATTAATACCAGTACAACGAGCGCAAATTAATTACGTGTCAATATTATTCAATTACTTTACGCATCTGCAGGGAACCATTATTGCAAAGCCATTAGCACTCCTATAATTAATCTTCTAAGTGATTATATTCATTTAAGAGGGGCGTGTCTAGTATCAGAGAACAAAAATCTAAGCTGCATAAAGTTAACTGAGGATAACATGAAAATGGCAATGATTATTCGGTTTGATTCAAGAGTGTAATAAATAAAATACGTTAACTAGATAACTGATAGCTATGTGAGGTGGATGCATAACCTGAACGCCATGACCTGTTTTGGGTCAGAGATCAAATGTTTTCCAAACATATATTATACCCTCTTTCCTTCGCTCTCACACACATATACATCCGCGTCTATCTTTCTCTGTGTCACTATCTCACACTAAATCGCAAACACTCTTTTTCTTACCCTAATTTTTTTTTTTTTTTTTTTTTTCTATATTCCAACTTACTTCCTCTCGGGCATAGGCTGAGAGCCTTAACATTCACCGCTTTACAATGAACAGTGAAGCCCGTGAGGTCTTGTTCCAGTCTAGGGAGTGAGACATGTGAAGCACGTAGAGTACAACGAGCACCTGCCATCTTGCCTTCACATGAGGCACGGTGCTCACTCATGGCCCGAAACGACCCCATCTCTGAAGCCACCTCGTTCCTGTGCTTCACTGTCTCACCCCCTACACTCGGACTCTCACACTTACACACACACAACGCCACCTGTTGAGCAGATAACTCACCAGGCATTGCACCCCTATAGCATATTTTGAATATGGGAATATTCATACAGTGCTATTTAATCAGGGAACAACGAGGGTATTTTATTGACGTTTCGGTGGGCTTGTGGTAATGCACTGATACCAGGTACAGCACAAATTCCATCCCAATAATATCTTCCCATTGATACATCGGGATTTGAACCCGGGACCTTTGGATTACCAGGCCAGTGGCAAGACCACTCCACCACACCTCCCCATACACACACAACGCATACTTCTCCTTATTCCATGTTTTCTTATTGTTTTCTCTCTCTCTCTCTCTCTCTCTCTCTCTCTCTCTCTCTCTCTCTCTCTCTCTCTCTCTCTCTCTCTCTCTCTCTCTCTCTCTCTCTCTCTCTCTCTCTCTCTTTTTCTAATAGCACAGCAAACACATTATAATGCCATTATCTAAAAGCATGGTGAGGCCATATCTGGACTATGCTGTGCAGTTCTGGTCTCCATATCTGATAAAGGACAGAAATATGATTGAATATGTTCATTGAAGAACATTACATAGGACATATTCTACATATTGAGAGATTTAAATAACTCTGTATGTTCTCATTTAAGAAAAGAAGAATGCTAGCAAAACTAATTGAGTGGTATTAGATACTAAATTTGTACGAAAAAGCCCCGAAACAGTAATACTGTATATGAAGATTGTCAAAGAAAGTTCAACATGAGAACATTTATATATATATGGGAATTAAGCTAACTTGCAGACACTAAAGCGTTTCTTCACCTGTAGCAGAATAATTATTAATGATTGGAAAAAATCCCTGATGAAGCTGTAGATAGTGGCTCAATAGAAACATTTTAATAGAAACCAGACTTATTCCGTAGCCAAATTATTAGGGATTAAATAATAACTAATGATAAAACGATCTAGCAGCAATGCACACTGTTTACAGTTGAGAGAGGAAAAACAGTAAACTTATAATTATATGAAATTCCATTCCATTTTTAACTTTTCTATAAAAACCTTCGGGCGATTTTCAAGCCCTGTAATTTTTTTTTTTTTTTTTTTTTTCTATGTGATTGAGGGTGGCAAAAGGCATAACTGCCTATAGCAAGTGCCTCCCCCACAGTTGAAAGAGTGACAGGGCCAAAATCAAGGGACGTTCGAGCCCATCCAATTGTCTTTAGATACATTAAGTTGCCTTAGGCAGAGGGGAGTGGGGAGAGAGCCTTCTTCTTTGCTATCTTATCCCCTCACTTTCTCTTTACTCTGGGTTTGCTGTTTCTATTACAAATATTTCATGGACACTACACTGTGGTCATAAGATCTGCGTGATCTGCGTACCGTACATACAGTAGAAATTCTCTCTCTCTCTCTCTCTCTCTCTCTCTCTCTCTCTCTCTAGGTATCAAAGGTGAAATTCATTCTTGGATACAAAATTGACTTACAGACAGAAGACAGAGAGTGGTGATAAATGGAGTGGAATCCGAGTGGGAGCCTGTCACTAGTGGAGTTCCACAGGGTTCAGTCCTTGGACCGGTCCTGTTTCTCATTTACATTAACGATATTGACGTAGGGGTAAACAACACCATTTCTAAATTCGCCGACGATACAAAAATAGGAAATACAGTCCTGAACGAAGAAGATAGAAATGCGTTGCAATCTGATTTAAACAAGATATCAGAGTGGTCGAAAAAATGGCAGATGCCCTTCAATGTCGATAAATTATTATGTTCCTTCCAACAACCAACTATACTCCTAAAATCGATTAATGAAATTTACAAACACATGTGGCAGTCCGTGGATTCGAACCCAGGATGCTCACACCGAAAATCAACACCTTATGCATCGCACCACGAAGACAGTTAAAGGTTGGTGGACACTGCCTAATGTCAGGTGCTGCAGGTTGGTAACAGAAATATGAAATAAAAATATGAAATGAATGGCAAACAAATAAAAACCGCAACGGTAGTAAAAGACCTAGGGGTACTAATATCTGAAAACCTAAACACTTCCGACCAATGTATAGCAGCTGCAAATAAGGCAAACATAGCATTGGGCTTTATTAAACGAAAATTTACATATAAACATGAGAACGTAATAGTGCCACTGTTCAAAAGTATGGTGAGGCCCCACTTTGAATATGGTGTGCAGTTCTGGTAACCTTATCTGATCAAGGACATTGTAAGACTCGAGTCAGTACAGCGTAGAGCGATGAAAATGATACCCCCATTAAGGAATACACAATATGAAGAAAGACTTAAACGATTGAACCTGTTCTCATTAAAAAAAGAGGAGGTTGAGGGGTCAGCTTATTGAGTGCTTTAAGATACTAAAAGGTTTCGTTCGACAAAGTCGATGTAAATGCACTATTCACATTAAACATTAATACTCAAACTCGCGGAAATGGAATGAAATTTAAAACCAAAAACCAAAAGGCAAACCTAGATGTCACAAAGAGTTTCTTCACCTACAGTGTGGCGACAGAGTGGAATAAACTACAAGCGAGAGTGGTGGAGATCGACACAATAAACGCTTTCAAGGGAAGGCTTGACCTCTATCTACAGAGGGCTGGGGTGATATGAAAAAAAAAAAATATATATATATATATATACAGTATATATATATATATATATATATATATATATATATATATGTATGTATATATGTATATATGTGTGTGTATGTATGTATATGTATGTGTATGTATGCATGGATGTGTGTGTATATGTATGTACTGCATGTATGTATGTGTTTATGTATGTATAGATATGTATGTATATATATGTATATGTATATATATATATATATATATATATATATATATATATATATATATATATATATATAGTTTGTAAGGCCAGACTGCCTAGTAAGAACCTTGAGGTCTGTGTGGTCTGTGTATCTATGTACCTCTATGTATCTCTCTCTCTCTCTCGCTCTCTTTTACCGACACGTACCAAGGGTGACAGGGGAGGGGTAAAGTAAAGCTAAGGGTGACAGGTAAGGGGTGAGAGGAAAATGGGGGCAGCAACACTAGGGGGAAGGGAGAGTGAGAGGAGAGGGGAAAAGGAATGAGTGATGTATGGCCATATATCTGGATAAGGGGTGAACAGGGAGGATGAGATGATGGATTAATGCATAACCATTAACCAAGGATGTGTATTAAGGGGAGATTGGCCGTTTGTTTGGTCTATTCAATTATTCATATTTGTTTTTAGTTTCCTCCCTAGACCTCCATCAAGCTTAGAAAAACACCCCCTAGACCTCCCTTCAAGATAAATTTGTAAATTTTTCGGTAGAAAAATTTCACGGCCGAAGGACGGTTCCTCTTAAAATTGCAGGCTCGCTATCGCTCGCCAAGAAATAATCGACACCTAAATGGCACGAAAGGTCTTAAAATTGACAACGAAATGGGGCGAAAGGTGGTAAAATCGCCAAACTAATGGGCCGAACGTCTTATAATCTCAAAACTAGTGGGGCTAAACATTAAGAAGGAGGGGGTCCAGAAAAACGGTCTGTCATCCCTTAACGGAAGAAGTGGATAAGAGAAGGAGGGGGAGGGGGGCTGGGGGGGGGGGGGGGAGAGAGGGTTACACTGATACCGCAGCACGTACGGTCAAAACAAACCAACACCTCGTGCCCGGCATAACAAGTGATCGTTCCTCTATCAGTCCAAAACAAAGCACAATTGTGGTCTCCTAAAGGCGATATCACACGAGCGTTTTTTCCCTCAACATTTATCCTCAACACTGGTCTGGCAGCTTATGAGGTCAACCTTTTCTAAATTTCTGTTACCTAAATTCATCTACCATCAGTTTTTGGAATATTTTGCACTGGTATCGGAAACTCTTAGAAAGTACTAAGAGTTTCCGATACCAGTGCAAAATATTCCAAAAACGTTGTCAGAATTTTGTTGATCACCAAATGTTGACTAAAAAAGCTCTCGTGTGATACCGGCTTAACAAGTTCAGGTAGAGCGGGCAGTACAGTATCCTAACACACAAACATAGCTTATACAAACCTACTTCTAATTATGCTATAATAGTACGGAACGGGAAAACTAACAAACACACTATTACTCTTTCTGTACCGGCGCCGTCTGTTTCACTTTATTCTAGCTACATTTAAACGATTATGTGCAGTTTCAGAAGTATTAGTGATAGTAAATATGATTGAGCGAGATAGTTCAAAGCCTTTTATTGGCTGGAGGCCCTATGTAAACTGAATAATATCGTCTAATATTGCCCAGAGTAAAGTTGAAAGGACGGCACCGGTATTGAACGGGTTAAGTATCATCGTATATTAACGGTGACATCACTATCAGGCAACATAGTCTAATTTGTCTAGCGTAACCTAAAACAATCCAATTGAAATGCAATTATCTATAATTTCATAATATGAATAATGCACATCTACGATTTGAAATTTCTAAAAAGATAATATTACCGGTATATGTAATACAGAGATTCACTCCCTAGTGCACGTACCCTCAAACTTCAATCAGGTTTAATGTACTCTAGCCTTTTACCTGTTTAAATAAATGTAATGCATGAATATAGATGCAGAACATTAGGGTAATATTGTGCAGAAGTTAGGAATCAACCAAAAAGAGGCGGTGGAGCTTTATTAAGGGAACGTTATTTTATTTAGTTAGGTATCATATATTATTACCGATTTATACATGTGTATTAGTTTGCTCCCAATGAACTAGTCAACACCACCAGCGCCACGCAGACTCTCCACCATCAAAGGAAATATTGACAAAACTTCCTTTGTCAGTAGACAACACAGATTGCCAACAGAGAAAGGAATGGGACTAACACATATCATACTACAGTATATAAATAAACTTGGTTAGACATTCACAATATACTGTATATAATCGCGCACGACTTGTGACCTAATCATTCACCTTAGCATCGAAAAAGTCCCTAATTTCAAGAAAGCAAACTTCCATAAACTTAGAGCTATGTTTAAAGAAACTGACTGGAGTTTTTTAATTAACAATAACGACTTAAATACATCTTGGAAGTTATTCGAAACCACTTACCTATAAAAGCAGTGCAAGACTGCATACCATCGAAAATACGGCGTCCAGGCCATAATAATAAGCCCAAATGGTGGAATAAAGATATTTCAAACTGCCTGCTTGCTAAAAAATTTGCTAATGATAGATTAAAATCCTCACAAAATGACGAAGAACGGGTGAAATTTGTAGAGCTACGACGCAAAGCCAAAAAGTTAATTAAGCAAAGTAAAAAGACCTTAGAGTTACATATTGCGAATCAAAGTAAAACAAACCCGAAAGAATTCTATAGTTATATCAGAAAGAAAAAAGTAGTTACTTCAACTGTTGGACCATTAGTCGATGAAAATGGAGAATACAGCAAAGACGAAGTACAAATAAGTAATGCCCTCAATACCTTCTTTGCATCAGTTTTTACAACAGAAGACCTCAGTGATATCCCTACACCATCGCCGATTCAGATTGATAATTCAGATGTTCTAAGCAATATCACCGTTACAGAGAGAGAAGTATTGAATTGTTTAGATAAACTCAAGGTAAATAAAACGCCTGGACCTGATACAATCTCGCCTAGAGTTCTAAAGGAAGCTACGGATGAGCTCTCCAAACCACTGACATTACTGTTCAATAAATCCTTGCAGTCTGGAACTATGCCTGATCAGTGGAAGCTAGCCAACGTAACACCCACCGATATTAAAAAAAGGCAGCAAATCCCTACCCAGTAACTATCGTCCAATTAGCTTAACCTCAGTTGTATGTAAAATGCTAGAAACGGTCATACGAGACAGACTCGTAAATCACTTAGAGGAAAATAACATACTTAAAGATACTCAACACGGCTTTCGTAAAAAACGTTCCTGTTTAACAAACCTCTTAGACTTCTTCCACGATATCCTCAACCTCTACGATGAGAGTAAAGCTGTAGATATTATATACCTTGATTTTCAAAAGGCCTTTGACAAAGTTCCCCACAAACGTTTACTGCTAAAACTAAAAGCGCATGGAATACAAGACGGTGTGTTGAAATGGATAGAAAATTGGCTCAGCGACAGAAAGCAAAGAGTAGTCATAAACGGTAAGGCATCTATATGGACCAATGTAAGCAGCGGGGTACCCCAGGGATCGTTACTAGGACCAATTCTCTTTCTAATTTACATCAACGACATAGATGAGGGTCTCACCTGTACAATCTCAAAATTTGCTGACGATACAAAAATTGCAAATAGCGTACTCTCAAAAGAACAAGTTGACGATATGCAACACAATGTAGATAAATTGTCATGTTGGGCCCAAATTTGGCAAATGAGTTTCAATGCGGATAAATGTAAAGTACTACATATCGGATACCTAAATGAGAAAGCAAACTATTCGATGAATGGCACTCAGCTTAAGAATGTAAACAGAGAAACCGATCTGGGAGTAACAATATCGAGTAACCTAAAACCGAGTCAACAATGTTCAGAAGTTGTTAAGAAGGCAAACAAAATAATTGGCTTTATAGGCAGGTCATTTGAGCATAAATCCAAAGAAGTTATCCTAACCCTTTACAATTCCTTAGTCCGCCCTCTTCTGGAATACTGCGTTCAATCTTGGTGCCCTTATTACTAAAAAGATATAAACAAGCTAGAACGAGTTCAACGTAGAGTTACCAAAATGATACCTAGCCTAAAGAACAAACCATACGAAGAGCGTCTTAGAGAATTAAATTTATTTCCTTTAACCCAGCGCAGATTAAGAGGTGACTTAATTCAAGTGTTCAAAATCATCAAAGGCATCGACAATATGAACTGTAGTAAGTACTTCACTATCGACCAATCTAATTACACGCGGGGAAACGGTTGCAAAATTATTGGTAAATCTTTTAACTCGCACGAATCTAAGAATTTCTTCTTCAATCGAGTTGTCAACTTGTGGAATGGGCTTCCCCGAAACGTTATAGACTGTATCAGCGTTGATTCATTTAAACTCCGCCTAGACAAATATCTCGTATCAAACCCGCGACTGACTGCGTTTGTAAATGAATAACTTTATTTTATCTCCCCCTCAGTTACTAACCCATCTGTCCTCTACTAACTTCCTAATCCTGCCACGGACATTAGTTCCAGGGCAGTAATTCCCTTTCCAATGTTCCCTTACCCACTCTAAACCACTGTTTGGACACTTGATCCTCAGTGTTTTGGAGGACAAGCAACCTAGAAGGGTCACTAGATCTGTTGTTGCTTGATTTCCTTTGTACTCCTTTGTACTCCTTTGTACTACCTTGCACATATATATATATATATATATATATATATATATATATATATATATACAGTTACACACACACACACACACACACACACAAGATGGAATGCTTTCCTATCACACTAGAACCGTAAAAGATATAATATGCATATGACTTATTTCGGATACATCAATTAAAATGTAAAATTTGCAAACTAAACAAACCAAAATTCGGACTAAGACAATATAAAGGCAAAATAACTAATCAAAATCGCTATCTGGAAACAACGCTTACTAAAATAAAATGTATGAAATAAAAGAACACAATCCACCACATAGGGTGTACATTACTACATGAGCAAGTTAATCTGTTTCCCAAGCAAACTAATCGCACACATAACAACGCACTATCGTCACGTTCAAGGAATTAGTCAATTTGGGAAGAAAGAATAATGTTATCTGTCTCCCGATAGTCTTTCTAAGCTTAATTAAATCGTGTGCTTTTGGCAAAATTAAATGAAGCAGACACAATCGAACTCAGGATTTTAACCCTTTCAGTTCAGATAAGGGATTTTATTATATTTAACATTTGACGATTGTGTTCGTATCAGAAGAGGCGGTTCACAGTAAAAGGTTCCAAACTACTTGGAAGTATTATTTCCGGTACAATTATGTTTTTTTGGATGGTATCCTTGCTAAGGCTTGACGATTGTATTACGATTAAGAAAGACCTTCCGTAGTCAAAGGAATAAGCATACCTGTATATCCAAATTAATACCTACTGTAGACGAATAAGGGTATATAGAATAATAAAAAAAACACATAGACAGAATGATAGAAGTAGATTATAGTTTGTGTTCCAAAAGGGGAGGTGATGGAGGGTGTCTATATAGCGAGCTCCCCTTCCTGGTATATAGAACATTGTCGGGAGAATTTGGACATATAGCAAGAGTGGTAGATTGGTGTGCATGTTTGTGTGCATGTTTATAATGGGTGGAAATATGACATATGACTTATGTGTATTTAATTGGAAATACTTCACAACCATAACATATACAAAATAAAACACACACACACATTATATACGGTATAAATATAATATATATATATATATCCGCAATATATTGGTTAGTTGGAAAGCGTTTCTTGATAATAAAGAGAAGAACCAACGCAGGAATGAATAATAACATCATCTTGTACGACGTTTCGAGAATCGCTGTTCTCATCTTCAGGCCTATAATTAAGATACAGCCAAAATTACATAATGAAGAGCAACTGTGTGACTAAAAATATAAAGGCTAGTTTAATTATATATACATAGGAGTAATGAAAGGAATGAACATGGGAGAACTTAACTATCAAAGCTGGAGTAAACATGGTCAACATATAAAAATACATATAAAAATACAAATAAAATCATATTAATAATCCTTAAATCGTGAACATTAATTATATTTTTCCATACAATGTTCAAAATTTCTCCGGCTTCGCCGGAGAAATTTTGTCTATCGACAAAAATTCAAATTTAGCTTGCTGTCAAAACAAAAATATATACTGTATATGCTGGCTCGCTACCACTCGCCAGGAAAATATTGACACCTGGATGGGGGTAAAAGTCTTAAAACAGTAGGCTGAATGGGGCCGAATGGATACAAGCCAAAGAGAGAGGGAGAGAAACAGAAGAAAAAAACGAGGTGGGGTCCCTTAAAGGATCTCACATTCTCTCTCTCGTGATCATTCAGCCGTATCTCACAGTTGGTTATCTCATTCCTCTCAAAAACCATATTCCTCCTATATTTACAGGCTTGCTATCGCTCGCCAGGAAACCATCGACACCTAAACGACACGAACGGTCCTAATACTGATAATGAAATTGGGTGAAAAGCCCTACATTTGCCAAACTAATGGAGTAAATTTCTTAAAATCTCAAAACTAATGGGGCTATACATGAGAGAGAAGGGAGTCTAGAACAATGCCATATCTCTCCTTAACTAATCACCTAGAATTTGGAAACAGAAATAGTGGTTTTCAATGCGAACACCCTTTCAGTAACATGCCGCCATTCCCTTGTATTCCCTGTAATATTGGACGATTGTACACAGTTTAGGAAGGACGAATATCATTAATTAGGTAAATTAAATCCCAATTATCCCTTTGATTGCTACAGATCCTTATAAATTGATAAGTGCATAACAACAGCCATACGCTAATGCATTGATCATACTGGAAGGTTTATAGTCCCTAAAATATATATGCACACAACACTCTTTCACTCGGCTGAGCTATATTCATCACACCCACACACACACCCATCCACACACACACACACACACACACACACTAACTAACTTTTGTTTTTTCCTTCGGAACTTTTCCGGAATTATGATACCCCTTGGTAGTTTGGTTTTATCATACAAGCTAGTATTTTCACTACACAGTATAGGTGCGACTACTGGAGCTAAAGTCGGAACTCTCATCTTCCAGTTTTTCCTAGGACTAAACAAAAGACCCTTTGAAGCTTACATGGAATAGAGCTAGCATTTTAATCTCCAGGACAAGAGCCTGCAACTGAACCATCACTGGATTTGTGTTTATTTGTCATTCATCCTCATGGCCTAAAGACCTACTTTGTAATAGGAGACATCTGAGATGCACCAGACCAGTGTCGCATTTACAATATGAATGCCTGCGCCTGTTCAACCTATGAGCTTGGTTAAACTGAATCCGAAGAATATTCACAACCATACACTTAATGCGTTACACATAAGCTGGCTACTTTCCCTAGGTAGCCTATGTACATAATGTGAAAACAAAAGGTAAGCCTATGAAATCCGATATATGAATATACAGTACTTTGACTTAGATTTAATATTCAACCGTATTGGCCATTTAAATGTCAACTTTCTCAGTTCAATTTTTCTCCCTAATGGAGAAGAAAGCGGGTTAACACGGCCACACGGCTAAACAGCCACAACCAGAGTAGCCATAACCAAAACAGCTACAGTACTTGGCCCAAGCAGTTATGATCAAGTTGAGGGAGGGAAAGGAGTGGGGGGGGGGGGATGGAGGATGTGGTAAAGGGAGATACTACCACTTTCTATATGACACTCAATTTTCAGACATTTCCAGGCACTGACACGGTATTTGATGGGTTCTTTTTACACATGTTAAAATCCTGTGCCTTCTGGAAGGCTTATCACACTTCCTGGGTTAAGATAGTATTTAGGTTAGGTTTGGTTAGGTCATGTTAGGTTAAGTTTACTTAGGTTTGAATAGGAATTGGTAAGACAACTCAGGCTCTCTAGGTCAATTTAGATGAGACTGGTTCCTTTGGTTGAAGCAGTTTAGGAATGTGACAGTTTTGATTTGGAACCTCCAAGAAAATACGGCTGTATCTCTCAACTTCAATACAATTTATATTTATCCCAGCTCTGTAACCCATGAAAAGACTGTATTTCAGTTATTCCTTTATTCAATCGACAATTTCGTATTTTCTCTGTTCCTATATCTTGTAATTTTCAATCACCCTCCGTCAAGATATTCTGACTTGTGTGTTCCTGGAATGGTACTTTATTTTATTCCAGAAAGGGACACTTGCTCGAGGCAATTTTAGCCTTTGCCTCCCTCCCCCCCCCCCTCTCTCTCTCTCTCTCTCTCTCTCTCTCTCTCTCTCTCTCTCTCTCTCTCTCTCTCTCTCTCTCTCTCTCTCTCTCATGAACACAACACACAGGCAAGACAAATAGATATGCAGTACATAGATCTAGATCGAGATCAAGGCATATAATTTGTATTAAAATCACAGTAAATGTTGAGGTTTGCTTCCACTCCAATGGAAATACACCTAACGGCCTTATTGGGCTATCCTTAGTTGGTACATATCATATGTAAAACACATGTCGTACCAAAATTGTAAAAGACTAACTGAATAAACTGTATTACTATACTTATGTGTATTATTGTTATAATAATATTAATAATAATAATAATAAAAATAACAGTAATTATTATTATTATTATTATTATTATTAGTATAGCACTTCCTCGGTGGGACGGAACCAAACTTTACAGTGAAATACGATCACGGTCAAGCCTCCGGATGTCTTTTTGCTTTAGTGGCCAAGTGTGGTCATTGTAAATCTTCATTGGTAAGACATATACAGGTGCGTGAGAGAGAGAGAGAGAGAGAGAGAGAGAGATGCACTAATCCCCTAGCTTAAAAGGGATTGCCTGAAGCATCAATTGATAAACCAATGTGTACTGAAGACCAACCCTACTAACCTGATGTATTCAATGTAAATAAGCATAGGTAACCATTTCCTGATTCTGAATTCCATGTAACAAATTAACTCTCTGAAGATTATGACACATTATGACAGATTAATCTAGCTATCATTATACGGTATATATATTATTTAGGAAGGATCTGCGAGAGCTTCAAGGGTAAAGCATATTTCAATTAACCCTCTGCCTTCCCTATAGCCTTCCTATGCTGAGTACAATCGTTTAATAATAACCAGAAAACATAAAATGAATGCGTATTGGATCTTGAGAGGGTTCATTCCTTAGTGTGTTCAAACTACCTCGTAACGATTTTGCTTTTTAACCCTTTGTGGGGCGGAGTGTTGTTGTTGTTGTTGTTCCCCAAGCTGCCTGGCCGAACAGCCCCAAGGCCCCGAGCAATTCCAAGGCCATAACCGAGTGCGGAGTGTTTTTGGAGATAGCGCAAATTCGCGCGCTCATTAGGTCCAAATTTGCTTGATCCCTCGCATGATCCAATTTGGTAACTTGCCCTATAAAGGGGGGGAGATGGGCCGTTATTCTGGTCCCCCTTCTGCCTCATGTTTAGTCCCTTTAGTTTTCAGATTTTATGACGTTCGGCCCATTACTTTGGCGATATTAAGACCTTGCGTCCCATTTTTTTTTTGTCAATAATAAGACTTTTCGTGTCATCTAGGTGTCGATTTTTTCCTGGCGAGCGATAGCGAGCATGTAGTTAAGAGGAACCGATCTTCGTCCCGGGACATTTTTGTATCGAAAAATGTACACATTTTTCTTGAAGGAGTCTTGGGCGTTTTTTGTTTTTGTTTAAACTTGATGGAGGTCTAAGGAGGAAACAAATACAAATATAAAGATATATACAAATAAGGAAATAAATACGCCCATCCCCATTTAAGGATTTATTATTATTATAATTTGTGTTTATTTTTTCATTTTGTTTTTTAAGTTTACATAAAGGAATAATTGAGATAGATTTAAAGCCTTTGAGTTCCCAAGACTCTTTCTGGGGCAAGTAAAACCGACAGAGGTAAGAGCCGGATTAAGGGGGTATGGTTGCTTTGTTCTGGACTCCCTTCTCCCTAATGTTAAACTCATTAGTGTTGAGACTTTAAGATGTGTTTTCCATTAGTTTGGCGATGTTAAGACCTTTCATACCCTCTCTTTGTCAATATTAGGAAAGTTCATACCATTTAGTTGTCGATTTTTGTTTCCTGGCGAGCGATAGCGAGCCTGTCATTTTTGGAGGAACCGGTCTTCGACCAGAACATTTCTCTACCGACAACTATACAAATGTAAGATAGTAGAGGGGCTTAAGGGGGCTTTGTTTTATATTATTATTTTGTTTTTAAGCTTGACGAGGAAACTAAAAACTCAATACATAAGTAAATAATTTGGAACAAAATGTCCCCCCTTAAATCCATCTTAGGTGCTGGAGTGCTGCACTACTGGCCTGGGTTCGAACCCTGGCTGGGGCATGACATAAAATATTAATATGTGTTGGTCCTTTCATCCGTTCTCTTTGTTGTCTTACTTTAGTGCATGAAGCCAGTTGAGGATAAAAGTCAATGGGTCATAAAGAAGTAATGACATGAGCAAAAAAAAAAAAAAAAAAAAAAAAAAAAAAAAAAAAAAAAAAAAAAAACATATAGCTTTGTTTGATATATATATATACATATATATATATATATATATATATATATATATATATATATATATATATATATATATATATATATATATATTGTTTTGGTTCTGCAGGTTTTCTTTTTCAATTGATATACTAAATAATAACACTGATTTAAACGTAAGTATCGTATGTATCGTTGTTACGATTGATGCTATTATTGTGTATTGCTATACTGAGAATAAAGGGATGTGATTAAATACACTGCTTAAACATTATTAAAAATAGAGTAAAACATCAAGAGAGAAAGTGGGCGATAAGTGTCTCTATATATAATGTATTTCTTTTAACCTTGTAACCATAAATACCAATCTGTATATGCCTATCTATTTTGTTCGATAAGCGATATATCTGCGCTAATTTATATATATATATCGCTTCACTTGGCCGGAAATGAATCATGTTTTATTTATTGCCCTTCTAAGATTGTCAATTATTTGTATGATAGTAATGACGATAATAACACACACACACACACACACACACACACACACACACACACACACACACACACACACACACACACACACACACACACACACACATATATATACACGCACATACACGCACACAATAAATACATTCATGTTCGCACGCACACAAACAGTAACTTACATGCAATCAAGTATTCCTTCCACCCATACATTTATACTCCTCGCACACACAAAGACACATGTAACCTTCACACACACGTACAACGCACTAAATACACACCTTCCCTGACACATCTTATCTACACATTCACACAATAAGACATACACACGATTTATATTTTTTGGGTTGAGTGGTTTATGTTTAAAATAATCTAAATAATATTTATCATATTGATTTTATCAAAAGAGATGTCGAATATAATTACATTACATTTTTCCTACATACAAATACAGCATTATGTTCAATATGTGGATATATATATGACATTGATTCATGTATAATTTATTCCTTATGTATCTGTATAACCAACATTATGTATTTCTATCAGACCACGAATAACAAACTCAAACAGGTCTTTTCGGGAAAAATATATATTTGAGAATAGAGTACTTAAATCAAAATTACTTAAATATATTCCCTCAATCACTTCCTTACCACAATCTCACCACATCATCACAACATACATAAAACGCTATCACAAACGCGCTCACCCCCTTTTTCTGGATCCCCCTTCTCCCTTATGTTTAGCCCCATTAGTTTTTAAATATTTAAAGACGTTTGACCTATTAGTTTGGCAATTTTCAGACCTTTCGCTCCATTTCTGTGTCGATATGAATACCTTTTGTGGCATTTAGGAGTCAATTTTCCTGGCGAGCTATAGGGAGCCTGTAATTTAAGAGGAACCGGTCAGGACATTTGTTGTACCGTAATAGATAAATAAATAGATATATAAACTATTGTATAATATACCGTACCCCTTTAACCCCTTATGTTCCGCCGACGTCCTTTTCTCTTTATTTTGGCTACTATTAGACAACTTCATTTAGAGGAGGTGTGGTGGAGTGGTCTTCCCACTGGACTGGTAATCCAATGGACACGGGTTCGAATCCCTATATGTCAATAGGAAGATATTATTGGGATGGAACTTGTGCTGTACCTGGTATCAGTGCATTACCACAAAGCCCATCGAAACGCCAAAAAAATACCCTCATTGTTCCTCGATTAAATAGTACTGTATGAATATTCCCATACTCAAAATACGCTACAGGGGGACAATGCCTAGGTGGCGTTCTGAGAGTGAGGGTCCGAGTCTAAGGGATGAGACAGTGAAGCACTGGAGCGAGACTGCTTCGAGCCGTGAGTGGGCAACTAAGTCCCATGCATCCTGTGAAGGCAAGATGGCAGGGACTGGTTGCAGCTAAAAGTGCTTCACATGTCTCACCCCTAGAATGGAAAGAGACCTTACAAGCTTCACCGTTCAATTATTAGCAGTTGAATGTCTCAGCCTCTCGGCCCATGACCGAGAGGGTAGTAGTTGGAATATAGAAGAAAAAAACCTTAGAAAGGACTTCTACCCATTAAATAGCTACATACTATCTCAATTAATCTTTTAGGCAACCATAAATCCTTCCTAAGCTATATAAAATCGTTTAAATGTAGCTGATATCAAATACAAACAAAAACCGACACCTCTACAGAAGGGGTTAACAGTCACCGCCTCAGCACTACGTAATCCACATCAAATTTTCTAAGTAATTTCAACATTCAAATGTATAATAATTGTTGGTCTGGACTCTCATATTGCCGCCTACCCATTCGCCCAATACCTCTCCCTCCCTCCCAACACCACCGTCCATCCACTCACAGCCCGCCCTTCCTAGCCCATCTGGAAGCCTTAACTAGAGCTACCAATATTCTAGAGTAGGTTAAATATACCGGTGGGGGAGGTACTCAATTACCGGTTCATTTTATGTACTCATTGATTATGCATTAATTTGTATTGTATATATTTATACTCTCAGCTGGGATCGAACCACCGACAGTCAGAACGATTGCCCATGCTTTAACTAACTCTACCATGGCGTGAGTTTTTATAGCATAGACAATCGTTTTGACTGTGTATTAGGACATTAAGTAGTTCACGTGTATTTGTGAGATATACTTAGTATATATATATATTTATAGTATATATACAGGTATATATATATATATATATATATATATATATATATATATATTTATACAAATGCTTAGATATAGTAAACGGTTTTGTATGAATAACATTCTTCTGTATACGTTTTAATTATTGACTTGGATAAAATTATCCTACATTTTTACAAATTTTACAAATATACTGTAGGTTTTTACTTTCTTTTAGGATAAGAATACATGACTGAAGATGGATGTAGGTACATCCGAAAATTTGCAATAAACACCAAAATGTATACGACTGGCTCTTATCCTACTATGCATATACAAGATTCGATACCCTGGTGGCGAACCTACTACGGATATATATATGTATGTGTGTGTGTGTGTGTGTGTGTGTGTGTGTGTGTGTGTGTGTCAGAATAACGTCCACACCAGGTATATAATAATAGCACATGCTTGTTATGATGAATTGATTCCAAAATTAATCAGAATTAGCTTTGAGCTGTAATTTGTTTTACTTTATAATCACACTACGGCATAACACAGCTGATAATTTCGTTTAACCCTCTCTGATTACGAGATCTCTTTATATATTTGTTGTTGTTTATATATATTGTATTTTATTATGGGGTGGGAGGGCTTGTGGCTTTGGCTCCGCTGCATGTCTGCCTGCCGAGATCGGAACCTCTCCGGGTGGTCAGGGGCCGGGGGAGTGCTGGAGCGACCTTGGTAACCCTGGTCTCTGGGTCTTCTCCTGGGTGACCTGGATGTGTGAGAGTTTGTGTTTTTTATCTGTGTTTATTTTTTGTTTTATGTTGTTTTTGTGTTTTCCCTGTTCTTGCTCTGTCTTGAGTCGGCTACCCCCAAAATGGGGATTGGGCCTGAGCATATAGATAGATAGATAGATAGACAACTCTGTTATTTAAAATGTTATATACATAATAAATAGAAAACCCGTTATTTGCCTAAAGTTATTTCTTAACTGAATATTATAATTGCGGTTAGAAGAATGTAGCGCAGCAAAAATGTCGTCTAGCCAATGGAATACAATAATTATACAAGTTCCCTCTGATTGCAGTTTACGCTTCCAATATCAAGCCAGAGAGAGGCTATGCTTCATCATTTGATTTGTATGTCTATAAAATATAATTTACAAGCAAATGCTAACGTTAAGACTGTTTTATCGAGAATTAGGTCATTCAGTAACTTTTATAAACTGTAAACCATATGGTTAATATTTAACGATTTCCTAATCCTCAATCCCACATGTTGTTCACGTTTAAGAATCCTCTATTTATGAAACATACAAACTCACATCCAAACTCTGTCTCTCTCTCTCTCTTAAACACACACACACACACACACACACACACACACACACACGGAACAACTGTTCAACCAATTGCATGCACACTGTTGGTTATTTGAATCTTACCCACCTAGGATCTATACTGTAATAATTGTCTGCATATTGAAAGCCTATATTATATATTATAGTTTATTAATATACTAAATTATATATATTAAACATAGATATTTCATATATATATATATATATATATATATATATATATATATATATATATATATATATATATATATATATATATATAATATATCATCTCGCCCCCACACAGCTACACACACGCATGCACACGTGCACACACACACACACAACCATAGCATAGGTATTCAGACACACTCGTGCTCACACATGCATATTATTGCACTCATACATACTCATACATATCGACAGAGAGAAATAGAGGGAGACATACTGTATATATTTACATAGATTTACATACACCGGTCAAACATATCTTACGATCTCAGCGAGGTGGTCAGGACTCAATTTTATTAGAATAAACAGGCTCGAAAGTACGGGATAGTGGAAAGTAAGGATGGCAAAGAAGAAGGCTTCAGTGGTCCAGTGCTACTTTTTAATAGCTCCCTACTTTTCACTTGGTTGACGAACTATTTATAACTCTCTTTGTAAAGGGATGCAACACTTAGTTCATCATTCAACTTTGCTTCCTGTGTAAGAAATTTCACTCTCCTACACATATGTGTGTATTCATGTAGACCTGTTTTGTCCTGGCTTCTTTTGGCCATTCTGCATCCAAGTTTTTTTCTTTCTAATTGCTGAATCTATGTCACTTATGAACCATTATGGATAGGTGAGCATGATTTGGTAGCAGCATGTCAATCCATAAACTTCTCTCTGAATGAGCACCAAATGGCATCACCAAATGACATATCACACACAACAAAGCACTACGCACCATCACAGGCTGCACTTACCAGGTAGGGCCACGCACTGTCCACGGAGCAAGCTGTGTTCAGTGGGGGGCCCAAGACATGAATACGGGCACTCTAACTAAGTGTACGATTATTAGCAGTTACTGGGAGTCTGACAGAAATAGTTAGTTTATTTTGTGCCCTCATTGGAGACAAGAGTTTTAGTTGTGTCTGTTTGCTTGAGTTGATTGTTTAGGTGTTTGAGATGAGTATTTTATGTGCTTTAGTGATATTCTTGGAGGGAGTCGTGTATTTCTGCTTGGAGGCGTTGGTTGAAGAGTCTGAGATTTGGTGCAGTAACGGTGTCCTCTGAAAGTGAGTTCCACCTCTTGACGACTCTAAGGGAGAAAAAATTTCTTCTGGCTTCTGTGGAGCAGTGCTGTACTTGGATTTTGTATCTGTGGCCTCTGGTGCCAGTCCTAGGGGCCATGGTGAAGAAGTCGATGGGGTTGATAGGTGAGAGGCCATGGATGAACTTGTAGCAGTAGATTTGGTCATACCTGATCAGTTGGCCGCTGACTGAGTGTAGTTTGAGTCTTTGTAGGCGCTCGTCGTATGGGTAGTCCCTAAGGCCGGAGATCTCCTTTGTCCATCTTCTCTGGACAGACTCTGTGAGTCTGCTGTAGGTCAGGTAGTTTTGGTTCCAGAGAGGGGACGCAAAGTCTAGGATGGGTCTTAGGTCGATCTTCAGGAGGGATAACATGAATTGGGAGGAGCGGTTTACAGTGCTCTTGAGCAGATTTTGGGCGACTCCTCCAGCTTTGTTGACCGCCTGGCGAATATGGGGGTGAAATTTGAGGGTTGTTGGGACGGGTACCCCAAGGTCCTTCTGCAGGTTTGATGGCTTGATGGGCAGGTTTTTGGAGGAAGTAGATGGGTTGGGTAGGCTGGTTCGTTCTGTGGCGGGAGAAGCGCATGTGAGCACATTTTTCAGTGGCGAATCTTAGACCCCATGAGGAGGCAATTTCATGCAGCCGGTCGATGTTTTCTTGGAGGGTTGCCATACCACCTATGCTTGGATTGAGGATGATGGGCAGCTGAAGTATATTTTCAGGTCATCTGCAAATATGAAGTATTTACAGCTTAGTAGTGATCCTATGGGGTTTATGAAGATGAGGAACAGCAGGGGGCCTAGGACGGAGCCTTGGGGGACCCCACTGAGTACTGGTCTTGCGGAGCTTGTTTTTCCGTTGATGCACGCCTTCATTTTTCAGTCGAGCAGGAAGCTCTTAATCCAGCTAAGGAGGTTCCCCGATATTCCTATGTCTCTCAGACATAGAACACCTACACGCATAAACCAAGATACTCTGTTTCCACAAACACTTAGACATGTGAGGTACACAGTACATAACAACAACAAAACAGAACCAATTACACTCATCACACTACATGAGCAACCACCACCCTACACCCAGATGCATAAAACACACATACCAGAATACAATTACAACACAAAACACAACACCTGCCCCCCTCCATAACCTAACCAAGTATATTCACACAATCCTCACACAGAGAGCACTAGATGACCTAGGTCCCTATGGCGTCCACTACACATTCACAAATCAAAGGCCCAACTAAACAGCACAGAGTACACATACGCAGACTATGCCGTGGACACCACCCATCACTCAGAGCCTGTTTGCATGACATACAGTAACACACAAGTTCTGAGGCTGCACAGCACTTGCAGCCCACAGTGCCCACACAGCATCAGAGGAGTAGAGAACCTCTGATCGGCACTGAGTGATGCAGTAGACTTCCTCTGTAGTCCCGGTGATATTGATCAGTGACACCGCTATTTGAATAACAATAACCCTCAAGTTTGATCTGGGATAAGCTTTCCAGAAGACCTTCAAATGTTCCTCGACGAAAATCTAATTTCGTACTCTGAGGTCTGGTGGGTCTGCTGCAAGAGGTGCAAAGAGAATATTTTACTAGATTGTGGTCACTATACCTTCGAGTGATTCCCAAACATCCGCTAGTCACGTTATCTTCAGTGGTGAACATTAGTCCTATAGTTTATTGTTGCCTCTAAGTTGGCTCGTTCAACCAGTGGGTCATAAAGTTATCATTAGAGAGAGAGAGAGAGAAAAGTGCATTGCCATTTCAGTAAATATATAGGATACATTAATTACAATTACTGTATATATTGGATGGAGTCATGAAAGAAATACAAGGACGAGCAGTGGATGTTAGTGTGTTGCTGATAAGGGAGGGACATGAGTGGAAGCTACCTGTACTGCTGTTTGCTGATGATACAGTTCTGATGAGCGATAATAAATGGGAGTTGCAGGGTCTGGTAAATGTGTTTGGAACAGTATGCGAAAATCGGAATCTGAAGGTAAATGAGGGGAAGAGCAAGGTTATGGTCTTCGAAAGGGGTGAAGCCACAGAGTGTGAGGTTAAGTTGAACGGTCAGGCTATGGAGATTGTCAGCTCATTTAAGTATCTGGGCAGTGTGTTGAGTAAAGATGGGACTATGGATGAAGAAGTGCGGGAGAGGGTGCAACAGGGGAAGAGGGTGTAGGAACGTTGAAAGCATTAACAAGAAATAGGGTGGTCAGTATGGAAGTGAAGAAGTCCTTGCATGACAGTGTGGTAATCCCGACACTAACTTACGGAAGCGAAGCTTGGACGTTCTGTAAGAGACTCAGACCAGGAGTGAGAGCTGTGGAAATAGTTACTTGAGAAGTGCGTGCGGAGTTACATGGAGGGATAGACAGACGAACGAGGAAGTAAGAAGGAGGTGTGGTGTGGACGTAGATGTGCTGGAAAGTGTGAAAAGGAACAACTTGAGATGGTTCGGCCATATGGAACGTATGGAAAGCGAGAGAATGACTAAGAGGGTGTACGAGAGCGAGGTGGATGGACAGAGATAGGGAGAGGTGCACCGAAGGAGAGGTGGAAGGATGGAGTGAGGAAGTATATGGAAGAAGGTGGTGCTGGTTGGGAGGAGGAGCGTCGACTGACTGGGGACAGAGGTGTGGCAGAGTGGCCTTGCCACTGGACTGGTAATCCAATGGACCCGGGTTCGAATCCCAATATGTCAATGGGAAGATATTATTGGGATGGAATTTGTGCTGTATCTAGTATCAGTGCATTACCACAGCACACCGAAATGCCAAAAAAAATACCCTCATTGTTCACTGATTAAATAGCATTGTATGAATATTCCCATATTCAAAAATATGCTACAGGGGGGCAATGCCTAGTGAGTTAATTGCTCAATAGGTGGCGTTCTGAGAGTGAGGGTCCGAGTCTGTGGGGGTGAGACTGTGAAGCGCAGAGGCGAGGCGGCTTCAGAGATGGAGTTGCTTCGAACCGTGAAGCATCGCATGTGTCACTCCCTAGACTGGAGCAAGACCTCACAGGCCTCACCGTGTTCAGCGGTTGAGTGTAAAGGCTATCAGCCTATGCCCGAGAGGGAGTAGTTGGAATATAGAAAACAAAAATGGGGGTGGCTCGTTCGTGTCCACCCCTTTGGCGATCACGGCGTCAGGCAATAGATAGATAGATAGATAGATTAATTACAAGCATATAAAATATGGCCTAGTCTGTTAAGCATAATCTTTTATACAGACCTAAAGAAAATACAATCTATGATTAATCTCTTATACAATACATATAATAAAAAAAATATATATATATATTTATATATATATATATATATATATATATATATATACACATGTTTAGTTAGTGGTACATGTTTTTGACAGCAAGTGTGTTTTTAAATGTTTAACAGTTTTCAGACTAACAGAATTTTTTAAGGGTATCAGGCAAAGGGTTTCAATAGTTTGGTCCTGAATACATAACATGTCGTTGACTTTGTTGTGAAGTTACTAGTGGTAGTGTTAAATTGACATTATGACCACGGGTTAAATAATTGTGATTTACTGTATTAAAATGTCTATAACATTTATTTAGGTTGTTGAGTGATTTATACATGAATACAGAAGTAAAGTCAAAATGAATTTCCTCAAGTTTCATTATTTTTAAATTTTTAAAAATCAAGTTAGTATGATCATATGTTCTCATAAAATTCATAGTTCTTATGACACGTTTATGGGTTTTAATAAGTTGCCTTGTATAAGCATCATAAGTATTGCCCCAAAGTATAACACCGTATGTAAGGTTCGGATACACTGATGTATAGTATATATACATAAGCGCTTCCATATATAACATGTATCTTGTCTTATATAGAACACCACTTAATTTAGACATTTTCATATTTATATTGCATACATGATTTGTCCAAGTTAATATATTATCTATAGTTACACTAACAACATTAGTAGTATATGATTGATGTACATCTGAAACACCCCTACAAAGCCTAAGTAAACATAGTTTTATTTTGTTACAGTTAAAATGTAAATAGTGAGTTTTATTGAAGTTAATTAAACACCTATTAGCACATATTCAACTGTACAGATGGTTTAATTCAGCATTAACACCTAACGAGCGGCCTAGGCGGTAAATAATATGTAGCCACCAGCGGGGTGTTTTTACCCAAAATAGGGCTGTTTACGTGATCATTTTCATGCCTAAATAAGACCCAGAGCGTAAAACAAGTATCCCTCCCTGAAAGGGCATAAACAGAGCTTTCCAATGACACCCCAACGATCCTTGTATGACCGCTAGTTCTCTTGCAACAATCGCGCAATCGCGCAACACGAGTGCAAAAACCATGTAATTCGGTACTTTCCCTAAACAATTCACTGTGTAGCGAGTGTGAGAGGGTGGAGGAGGGTGGGATTCATGTCAGTTGGTCCACCACGGTGGTCTGGAGCAGTCATATGCTCGCTACTCTCCTGTCACCACTTGTCTCTCTCTCTCAGCAACATTATGTGCTGAAAATGCCACACGACTTATGTTGTGAGCCACCACATAGTCCAAATTTCTTTCACTCGACATATGATGCGCGCTGCCAGTTAAGGGTTAAAGCTATGAAATAGGGTGTCAATATTAGTATGAGACATTATAATATTAGTGTCATCTGCAAAAAAATAATATATTTTTATTTACTGCTAGATTTTATTAAATAGTTATGATGAAAGTGACACACACACAAACACACACACACACACATAACACACACACACACACACACACACACACACACACACATTCACACGCACAGGGGACCTTATTAACACCTCTGCACGCTCCATGATCACCCTGTCCAATATCATTAATATATAGCTTGATGTGTGTGTCTGTGTGTGTGTGTGGGGGGGGGGGGGGGGAGTGTATTTTAGATCTGTGGCTGTACGTGTGTCAGTGTGAGTCTTACTCTAAGGGGTTAGTGGTTATTCTTTTCCCTCATCCTATGACTTAAATTGCTTCAAACTTCGCATGTGGGCTCGAACATTCCTTGATTTTGGCCCTGCCACTCTTTCAACTATGGGGGAGGCACTCGTCACAGGCAGTTCTGTCTCCCGCATCCACATAGAAAACTAAATCAAAATATTGAATTATTTTATAGTAACCTCACCAGACCTCCATCAATCTTAATAAAACACCCCGAAGACCCCCATTGAAGATATATTCGTACATTTTTCGCTAGAAAAATATCCCGACCGAAGGCTGGTTCCTCCTAGAATTACAGGCTCGCTATCGCTCGCCAGGAAAACATCGACACCTATTGTAAATGGCACGAAAGGTCATTATATTGACAAAGAAAATATGGCGAAAGATTTTTAATATCGCCAAACTAATTGAACGAACGTCTTAAAATCTCAAAGCTAAAGGGACTAAGCATGAGGGCAAAAAACAACTACCTCTCCCTTACTTAAGGGGAGGTATTTAGTTTGTTCCCTAGACCTCCATCAAGCTTAAAATTACACCCCCTTGAGTCCCTTTCAAGATAAATTTGTACATTTTTCGGTAGAAAAATGTCCCGGCCAAAGGCCGGTTCCTCTTAAATTACAGGCTCGCTATCGCTCGCCAGCATAAAATCGACACCTGAATGGCACGAAAGGTCTTAATATGGGGTGAAAGTTCTTAAAATCGCTAAACTGATGGGCCAAACGTTTTATAATATCAAAAGCAATGGGGCTAAACATGAGGGAGAAAGGGTTCAAGAAAAAAACTCAAGTGGAGATCTCCCCTTAATATATATATATGACGTGTAATGATGCTTGGGTGTGATGAATGTATTACAGTATAGAATGTGTGTGTGTATATTTTGGGGTCTTTACGTGTGTGCATGTACTGTATGTATGAAGGGCTGATGGGATGCAGCGTGTGGTCAACGAGGTGATATTTGTAACCCTTCATATAATAACGATACGAACGATAGGTGCGTGTGTGTGTATTTTGTTGCGTGTGTGTCTGTGTGTGTGTGTCTGTGTGTGTGTGTGTGTGAATATGATATCATATTTATTTTTGTCCAGCCTTTTACAAAAAAGCATGGATCACAGCTCCTCAATCCCTATCACAAAGTATTTTACATTAAATTAATTATCTAAGTATACCAACTACTGTTCTCAAAAAGAGTGCTAGCTTGTTCAACAAATTAACGTAATAATTATGTTTGCATCAGCAACGTGTACGTAAATTGAGTTGGCATACTTCTATGAAAGCTTGGAGTATCTAAAGTAAAGTATTGTATGGTGTCGGACAGGTTGGGAGGTAGGGATGACTAGGATTCGACCCCACTCACTCCAGGTATATTTGGGAGAGTTGGGCACCGTATCCACTCGAGCGGTTACGGTGCCCAACTCTCCCAAATTTTCCTGGAGTGAGTGGGTTCAAATCCTGGTTAGGATACTTCTCCTCAAACCAGTTTGGAATATCATTATTTATCAATCGAATAATATCAGCATTTTTTACACATAAACAATACATGTTATTCGTCACCTAAATCGCTATTCTTGCATTTACCACATATACGAGTTTCTCTACTAATATCCTGATATCTACCAGCAGTTAATGGCAATTTATTTTTCGAGGTTCGTAGTTATCACATCAAAATGCAATTACCTTTGCATAGCTGTATTAGATATTCGTCCATGCCACACACTTCATCATACACTCTACAACTACTACATATAGATATAGCTGACACATTACTGTTTCAAGAAGTAATCCACTGATCTTTCAACATTAATTCACCTGTCGTTTTTAACCATACCGGTTTTATTTTATTTTTCTATGTGAGTGAGGGAGGCAAAAAGCAGAACTGCCTATAGCGAGTGCCTCCCCCATAGTTGAAAGAGTGACAGGGCCAAAATCAAGTGACGTTCGAGCCAAAATGCCTGGACACACGGAGTTTGAAGCAATTTAAGTCATAGGAAGAGTGAAAAACTGATTCTGGGAGAGAGTTCCAGAGCTCACCTGTTGAAGAGAAGAAAGTTTGAGAGTAATGTTTAACTCTTGGGTTGGAGAGTTGCACAGAGTAGGGGTGGGATTGTGTTGCAAGACGGGTACCACGTGCCCGACGTAAAGGAGGTGGTATATACTGGGAAAGCTCTGAGGAACACTGATTATTATAGTAGCGATAGAATAGTGAGAGAGATGCAACATTGCGGCGGAGAGAGAGAGATTGGAGAGAGTTGGTGAGTGGACGGGAGTTGTGATCACCACACACCTGACATATCGCAGTCATGACATATACTTTTAGCATATGCTACCCATGGTGAAGAATACATACCAGCCACATCCAGGCGACGTCTTTTGAATTTTGGCTTAACTATGTTTGGACGATTCTGAGCAGTTTAAATAGGATTTGTGGTAGTAGGGTTAATTAAGTCAGATGGTTCGAAGCATTTTAATTGCTGGAGGCCCTTTTCAAGATGAATAACATCGTCTAATAGTTGCCATAATAAAGTTAGAAGGACGGCAGCAGTACTGAAAGGGTTTAATAGCAAAATGTTGTATATTTTAGTGTGTACGTGTGTGTACTCTATGTGTGTGTTTGGCCGTGGGTTTGTTCTAGTTCGTATGTATATGGGCTGGATGCGTTTATGGGGTGCGATGTAGTTTTCAATATAGTTGTTTAACCCTTCACGCATTTATGACGCAGTGGTTGCCAGATTAGCAATAAGAAATAGTTTTCTCACTCTTATAATTACCTCTCCAAAATTAGTTTTCTGCCCACAGCTAACTCAAAGACAACTGCAGAGGTTGAAGTAACTAAACTAAAGGTTTCTAAATACCCCTGATGGTAACAAAGGCTTTAAAGTATCCCCAATAGGCTCAAAATCGCGTCATATGTCGGAGAGGGTTAAGGGGAGAGTTTTTTCTGGACCCCCTTCTTCTTCATGCTTAGCACCATTAGTTTCGAAATGTTAAGACGTTTCATGTCATTAGTTTTGTGATCTTAAGACCTTTCGCCCCATTTCTTTGGCATGATTATAACCTGGCGTGCCATATATCATACTGTATATGTGTCGATTGTTTCCTAGCAAACGATAGCTAGCCTGTAATTTAGGAGTAACCGGCCTTTCGTCGGATTTTTGTTTTCCCCCGAAAACAAAAAAAAGTACCCTTTTGTGTCGAACGGAGGCCTTCGGGGTGTTTTTATTAGTTTGATAGAGGATTTGGGAGCAAACTAATAACCCCCCTGTAAAATGGAACTAAACGAGCTCTTTCTTCCTGCAACATTTTGATCTGTAAATTGAGTCAAGCAACATTCTTGATTGTGTTAGTATTGGTGAATACACGCAAAGTAACGTAATAAGGCTCAACATTTAAGGGGATAGCAAATAATTATTCATTGAATGATTATGTTTTCCTTTCATCCCTAGGCCTTCATCAAGCTTAAGAAAATAATACACTAAGACCCTCCGGGCTTCAAGATAAATTTGTGAATGTTTCGATAGAAAAATTTCTCCTATATTGCAGGCTCACTATCGCTCCCCAGGAAAAAATCGACACCTAAATGGCACGAAAGGTCTTGATATTGACAAACTAATGTCGCAAATGTCTTTAAATCTCATAAGTAATGAGGTTAAACATGAAGGAGAAGGTGGGGCCTGGCTACCCCCCCTTAAGGGGAGATCTCCACTTGAGGGATTTTTTTCTTGACCCCTTTCTCCCTCATGTTTAGCCCCATTGCTTTTGATATTATAAAACGTTCGCCCCATTAGTTTAGCCATTTTAAGAACTTTCACCCCATATTAAGACCTTTCGTGCCATTCAGGTGTCGATTTTATCCTGGCGAGCGATAGCGAGCCTGTAATTAAAGAGGAACCGGCCTTCGGCCGGGAAATTTTTCTACCGAAAAATGTACAAATTTATCTTGAAAGGGGGTCAAGGGGGTGAAATTTTTAGATTGCTGGAGGAGTAGGAAACAAACTAAAAACCTCCCCTTAATACAAGCTTTCTCCAGAGCGTACCAGGTTAGAGTAGTGAGAAAATAGTTGCGAGTAGAACGGTTCGTGTCAATTCAAATAAAGATTTACGTATTAACCCATTCAGTACCGATGTTATCCTTTAAACTTTATTCTGGGTACTATTAAACGGTATAATCAGTTTAAAAAAGGGCCTCCAGCGATTGGCAGACTTCGAAATGTCTCACTTAACCCTTTTTACATAGTTCCTTCTTAAACTGCAAACAAGTGTCTATATTTAGCTAGAATATAATTACAAAGACGTCGCCGATACAGACAGGATTAAGGTATCATTAATTTAACATTCATGGTCACTTACTTAGTTACTTTAAGAGCTCTCGAACTTCCGACGTAGAACACATTGCACTGCATCAGGTCAAACCTAATTCAAAGACAAAAACATCAATTCAATACCACATAACTTTACATCTGCAAGGACATTTGTTGTGTGTGTTTATTTATGTTTATGAAGGATTACTATGAATTAATTATGCCTGTACCTCAGACAAACTCTTTCTATTATGAATATAATGCTCTGGAAGTATATAGAACCAAGCCCAAGTTGATGTTATTCAGCCTGAAACGAACTATTAAGGGACACCAGAGTAGGAAAATGAAAGTGTGTGAAAACAAACAGCCCCAGGGAACCACTATAATTACTACCTTGTCGGCTTGCAAGACGAATAAGACCGAGTTCAATATCATCCTGAAAATAAAAGGTAATGGATTGGGAATTTATTGAAATATATTAAAAATATAGACTCGCAGCATGGCATATCTGTATATTATATAAATGAAAAAAATATGATACATCGGGAAAATATATTGAAATATACTCCTGAACAACAAATGAGAATACGGCCCTCGGAGAAAGTATACCCCGTTTATATTTTATGACCAGATTGTGATCAGCCAATCACAGCGGATAATCTGTCACTTATAATACATCTACTAACATTGAACTTCAAGGGATGGATTAATCTTTCAGGACTACCGATGTGTGAACAAACTGCAAGATGAATGCAAGGTGTTTGTAGATATTAACCCTGCATCTGCCAACCATGTACTGCATAATACAGTATACTTCGAGCTGGTAGAACATAACCAATTCCAACGACTATATAATGCCCAGATCTTTAAAACAAATTGCAATAGTTGTAAATGGGATATCTTCAACATTGATTTGATCGCAAGTGGACAGACCTCTGACTAACCAGCACCTAAAGTATGAGTCTTTTCCGCCTTGCCATGCACGCTCCGCAGCAGAGATTGTCAGCCTATATTATGTATTTTTTCTTCAGCTGACGATAAATTAAATATCTAAATATATTAAACATACTTAATGAAAAGATATGAAACTACTATGTCTTTGCACCATATTAACACCAAGTTTATATAATGAGCATCATATCTCACTACACAATCTTCAAAATAACTGAACAATCGTGATGGGAACTTTGCCATTTACCGTCAGTTGAAAAGATTCCGGTTGTGTCTAATATTTAATAGAAGCTTAAACTTACAAGTATAGCAGTATATGATGTAAAATATTCTATAGACACTTTTTGTATGTGAAGATAAAGTAATAAAATAAAATTACCTGAATATTATTAATTGAGGCAATTCTAAAAACAACTATTTAATATGTTTCTCATTGTAAATTGTTCTGTACTTGTAGATATAATCATTACTTAATTACAATAAAAATATAATATGGCTGCTAATGAACACTGGGAGAACATTATCATTATACAGATAAACATAATTATCTTGTTATATGACATGCTGCTATTTTAGTGATTTTAACTGTCTTGATGACGAGGGAAATGTAAATTGATAATAAATGTTAATGTACTTAAATTATATTGCATGAACATAGCGCCATGGTGTACAGTGCAATGTCGGGAAACACTGCTTCAGTCTGGGTGAGAAAGACTTCAAACAAGCCGACATTCTTGTTATATTTAACACATCTGTTAATAATATGGTACAGATATGTTAAATGTATTCGGGTTCAGATACCCTTCACTATCAAGCCATAATTGTAAAAAAGTAGCAATAATAGCAATCTATATATTATAAATAAGACATTAAAAAGTTGTCTTTAGAAATTAACACCCTATACAGTATTCTCCCAACAACCAATCAGATGCTTAGTTACTATATGTTTTAGGTTCCAGATGCAAAATCAGGGGGTTGAACTATAGTCACCGTATGTAGGTCATCTCTAAAGACCGGATTTTGCCATATATACCATAAGTACCTTTGTTGGTGATTTCATCACTATAATGCCTTTTTTACCGATTTAGTGCCTATTATGCCTATTTTGTGTTTTTCAGATCCTTTTTATGCCTTTTTTGTGATTTCATCACTATAATGCCTTGTTTACCTTTTTTGTGTTTTTCAGTGTAAACTATTGGTGCTTGTTGCTGCCGCCAGGTGGCAACCTGGCCCAAGTTGGCCTCTCTCCGACAGACGGCACAATTTAGCGCCTGACAATTTGAAAAAAATGCTTGTATGTATTCACTCAATTAAAGTTCAGCATCACATTATGAACGTCGATAATTTAAAATAGTCTTTACCCCTAGAATAACAGCATCACCAACATCACCAACAATAAGTTATATATCATAAATCTCGCCTTCGACTCCAATAAATACAAGTGGTGCTGAACATTCGAACCAGTTGTAATTAACACATTTTCTGTAGCAAACAAAACAAAATATTAGTTTTACGAAAAACTGCATATATATCTGATAATAACCTTACACTCCATCATCATTATCACTGACAGACAACACTTATAATAAAAGAAACACATTCACAAATGGTAATTATAAAACTGATAAAATATCCATTCCTTTATTTAAATGTTAGTAGAAAACTATATTACAACGACAAACATGCACATGGTTGAGAGACTCAGACCAAGAGTGAGAGCAGTGGAAATGAATTACTTAAGGAGTGCGTGCGGAGTTACATGGAGGGATAGACAGACTAATGAGGAAGTAAGAAGGAGGTGTGGTGTGGAGGTAGATGTGCTGGAAAGTGTGAAAAGGAACAACTTGAGATGGTTCGGCCATATGGAACGTATGGAAAGCGAGAGAATGACTAAGAGGGTGTACGAGAGCGAGGTGGAGGGACAGAGGGGGAGAGGTAGACCGAATATGAGGTGGAAGGATGGAGTGAGGAACTACATGAACGAAGGCGGTGCTGGTTGGGGGGAGGGGCGTCGACTGACTGGGGACAGAGGTGCATGGGGGCGGTTCGTTCGTGGCCACCCCTTCGGGGATCACGGCGTCAGGCAATAGATAGATAGAAACATGCACACATGCCGAACACATTTAATATGCACACGCACGATTCTCAATAGTGAAAATATTGTATTTTTTGATTTTAGAACAAAGGATATAATTGGAAAATCAATCTGCCAATATTCATCTTGTACTCTACAATGATATGGTATTGCAACTCAGAAGTACCGAATCACAGTTTACACTATATCACTACAGTAAACTTACCTATTAATGTGGGCCAGGACATATCAGTATAATTGTAAATTTCAACTTTTTTTACCTGTTGGTTTTGGATGGCGTCGTTGAACAAAATTAATGCATGATACGGTATTATCTCCATAAGCACCTGTGCTATTTTAAACCATTTAGCACATAGTTTAGAGTTAAAACCCATGAAAGCAAAACAGCGGTATAAACCCAGTCATATTTTGCATAGTTTGCTTTTGTGTGAAGAGGAAGATTGACATGTGGTTGTGGGATGTCCCTGGTCTTGCTGTGACGTTATCTTCACTATCGCACCTGATTTAATTAACTGTTAACTAGCCAGCGTTGTGGGAGAGATAATATGTGGTATAATTATTCATATTCAGTTAATTTTAATAGGGTAAATTGTTCAGCTTTTTTGTTCTCGTCTGCGTGTGCTCTACAGTATATGCTGTGTGTACTTCTGCCCATTTATTATCCTGTCAATCTTTACTACTCACCTCTCTAGACAGTAAAATAATGTTACCAGTCAAATGATCTACAACATGTTTTTAGTCAGGCAATGTGTGGCTGAGTAGGTATCTACTATATTTTATTTAGGTCAATATAAATATATCATTAACTTTCATAATAGATGCTTCAAGTATCCAAAACCATCTCACTAAATTTGTGTAAACATTGGTTGACACCTCGCACCATATTCCCTGTGTTCTGTGTGCCGCAAACCAGATATCTATGCCCACTACATGTAATGTACCCAGCAATGTTAACACCACTTTGACTAAAGACAACTTGGAGGGGAGTGAAGGGTACAGCATGGTGGACTGAGGAGTTAAAACTAGCTTGAAGAGAAGAAGAAAGCGTATAGGGAGTGGTTGGGTAGTAGAGGGAATGAAGATTTGGAGAGACAGAAAAGGGAGAGGTACTTGGAGAAAAAGAGAGTGGTGAAGAGAGTAGTAAAGGAAAGTAAGAGAATAGTAGATGAGGAATTTTGAAGGAATCAAAGTGTAAAATGGAGGGAGTGTTAGAAACCATTCTGGAAAGAGGTCAAGAATGTTAGAGAGGGTAGCAAGGGAATTAGTAAGTGTGTGAAAGATAAGAATGGGCGAGTGTTAGCCGAGAAGCAAGACAGAGTCGAGAGATGGAGAGAGCATTTCAACAAATTGTTGAATGTAAAGAATGAAACGCCAGCCAACATAGTTGTGTGGGGTATGGGAGGGAGAAGAAGAGACATAGTGGAGGTGGAGGTGGGAATTAAGAGGTCAGAAGTGTTTGAAGCCTTGAAATGAGTGAAGATGGGGAAAGCACCAGGAAGAGATGGAGTGTGTGGGGTAAAGCTGAGGTATGGTGGTGAGATAGTGATCGAATGGGTATGGAAAATGTGTAAACTAGCATGGGAGAAAGGAAGTGCTCCTGATGACTGGAAGACAGGCATAATAGTCCCCCTGTATAAGGGTAAAGGGGAAAGAGGAGTGTGTGGTAATCAACGGGGGATATGTCTTGTAAGCGTAGTGGGGAAGATGTACAGTAGGGTAGTGATCAATAGAGTGTGAGCGAGAACAGAGAAATGGGTAGGTGACGAGCAGGGCAGGATTAGGATGGGAAGAGGATGTGTAGACCAGATTTTTGCCTTGAAATGTGTTGTGGAGAAATATCTGGAGTAGGGACAAAAGTTGCATGCTGCCTTTATGGACTTGGAGAAGGCCTATTATAGAGTTGATAGAGAATGTCTGTGGAACGAACTGAGAATATACAGAGTAGATGGCAAGTTGCTGAAAGCAGTGAAGAGCATGTATGAGGGTGCAAAGGCGTCAGTATGTGTGGAGAATGAACAGAGCAAGTTCTTTGGTCTGAATGTTGGGTTAAAGCCAGGGTGTGTGATGTCTCCATGGTTATTCAATCTATGGATGGAGTCATGAAAGGAGTACAAGGAAGAGCAGTAGATCTTGGTGTACCGCTGATATGTGAAGTGAACAAGTGGAAGTTGCCTGTACTGCTGTTTGCCAATGATACAGTTCAGGAGTTGCAGGGTGTGGTATATATGTTTCGAACAATGTGTGAAAAACGGAACTTGAAGATAAATGCGGGAAAGAATAAGGTTATGGTCTTTGAAAGGGGTGCAGCCACAGAGTGTGAGATGAGGTTGAACGGTCAGGCTATGGAGAATGTCAGCTCATTGTAAGTATTTGGGCAGTGTGTTGAGTAAAGATGGGAGTATGAATGAAGAAGTGTGGGAGAGCATGCAACAGGGGAAGAGGGTTTTAGGAACGTTGAAATCAGTAACAAGAAATGGTGGTCAGCATAGAAGTAAAGAAGTCCTTGCATGACAGTGTGGTTATCCCGAGATTGACTTACGGGAGCGAAGCATGGACGTTGTTGGACAGACACAAACCAAGAGTGAAAGGGGTGGAAATGAGTTACTTGAGAAGTGCGTGCAGACTTACACGGAGTGATAGACAGACGAATGAGGAAGCACAATTTTGTGTGGTGTGGATGTAGATGTGTTGGAAAGTGTGGAAAGGAACACCTTGAGATGGTTCAGCCATGTGAAACATATAGGAAGCGAGAGAATGACTAAGGGAGTGTATGAGAGTGTCATGAGGTGGAAGGACTGAGACCGAGAGAGAGGTGGAAGGATGGAGTTAAGAAATATATGTTTGAAAGCGGTGCTGGATGGGAGGAGGGGCATCGACTGTCTTAGGACAGAAAAACATTGGGTTGTTTCATTCGTGGTTACCCCTTCGAGGACCACAGCGTCCATCAATAGATAGATAGATATACAATAGATAAAATGAGTGAGTCATGAGTAAAAATTGAGTGTAAAACAAATGTTATCAAAGAATACGGTTGGTTGGTTTCTATTTTGTACAATGTTGATGGTGACAGAATATTAATATTCATATATTCCCGGCTAAAGGACACATGCGAGTGAATATTTTACAGAAACGACACACGAGCGTTTATTCAGGTAAATTTTTCTCTGACATTTCTGTGAAACTTTACATAGCTATTGGCGAACACAGTGAACGATGATTTTTGGTCATTGACTGTCATTTAGTAACATAATTCTGTATTGATGGCTTGATGCCTTGATGGTATAATGGTTCGTGTGTTTAACCCTTAAAGATCGGGGCCCGACTTAAGTCCGTATCGAAAAATTTGGGCTATGTGGCGGGGCCCGACTTAAGTCAGAGTGCAATTTTGGCTCTGAAAGAGAGACGAGTGACTGGAGGAGCATGGGTTACCTCATGACCGCTCGCCACGGCCGCCGTGGACCTACTGAGATTTACTTAACTTACATCCACCCTCACTGCCTCGCTACATTAATTATATAAAGAAATTACCGTATTTTAGCGATTTTGCCCTTCGGTTGCACGATCGTTGCAAGACAACCAGTGATCGTAGAAGGATGGTTCGGGTGTCATTGGAAAGCTCAATTTATGCCCTTTCAGGGATACATACTTGTATTACGCTCTGGGTCTTGTTTATGCAGGAAAAAGAGAACGGAAACAACCCCATTTATGGTAAAAAAAAACGCTGTGCGGCACGGTCAAATATACCGCCTAGCCTGCTCGTAAGGTGTTAAGATCTGTATGTGGTAACCCAGGCTCAAATCCCGGTAGGATCACATGCTTTCATTATTTCGTTGGAAGGTGTTTGGTGTGTGGAGTGAAATTAATATATTAGATTAGCAATGGCTGTTCAAAGAGATGCCCTCAGTGGTCTGTTCCTTGATACCGACCCGGCAAAATGCTCTGGACCGATATCTTCCACTCTTACTATAACTCTCTGCAACATTCGTGGCCTTTCTTCTAACTTTCACTCTGTGGAACACCAGCCTCTCTTCCGCCAACCCTGTTCTTCTCTTTCTCACCTAAACACAGTTATCTAAGGCAACAGCCAGCAAACCCTTCTCTGTTTCCTCCTACTATATCTGTCCTCAATTCAAAGCCAAAGGTGAATGTTGTGTGTATGCTCTCGTGTTCCTAACTTTGAATCTCAACTCTTTGGCTTAAGCTGTCTTTTCACTCTCTCACTAAATACATTTGTGCTGTTTATCTCTCCCCTAATGCTACTGACTATCCAACAATCTTTGAATATCTCACTTCTAAAGTGGAATATATTCTATCCATCTCTCCCTTCTCTGAAATCTCCATCTCAGGAGATTTAAATGTTCACCACCACCAATGGTTCTCCTCTCATTTCAATGACCAACCTGGTGACCAAGCCTACATCTTTTCTATCCAAAATTACCTTAGAACAGTTAGTTAAGCACCCCCCCTGTATTCTGGACTGCCCTGGAGATCAGCCCAACATTCTTGTCTCATTTCTAACCTCCAATCCTTCTGCTTACACTGCAACTCTTCTCTCTCCGTTGGGCTCCGCCGATCATTAACCTTATTTCTGTCACCTGTCCTGTATCTCCAGTACGGCCTTCTGACCCTCCCAGTCGGCAGTGCTTATGGCATTTTGGCGTTGCCGACTGGGAGGCTCTTTGATTTCCATGGAATGATTTTTGCTTCCGTGGCCATGGACCCTCGGAGGGGCCGAGCGCATTACTGAGGTAATCCTTTTGGGCATGAAAGCATACATCCCATTTTCTTTCTCTGAGACTAACTCACAAACATCTTGGTTTACTCATGCTTGTTCTACTGCCTTCGGCAACATGCAGGAAGCATTCACATGGTACCGCTACCTTTAAACTCAAGAAACCCATACCTTATATGTCTCTGTCCGGAATCAAACCAAATCTGTCCATCGACTCGCCAAAGACTCTTTCAGCAATAACAAATGCTCTGAAATTTCTAACTCTATCTCTCAAAAAGCTTTTGGCATTTGCTGACTACCTGCCTAGGCAAACTCTTTCGTCTCTGTCTTTCCTCTAACGTCTTTCCTGCTGGAAGATTGCTCTTATTCAATCAACTGTCCCAAAGAAGGGTGACCACTCCCAACCCTCCAACTATCGTCCAATTGCTTTAATTTCTTGCATCTCTAAAGTTTTTAAACTATTCTAAACTCAATATTCATCGTTCCATAATCTACTTTCTGATCGCCAGTACGGTTTCCTTAAGGGCCACTTTACTGTTGATCGTCTTGCTTATCTTACTACCTCTAGTTTGTCCTCTTTTCAGGATTTTGGTGAGACTATTTTTATTGCGCTAAATATATTGAAAGCCTTTGATAGAGTCTGGCGCAAATCTCTAATTTTCAAACTACCCTCCTTCGGCTTCTATCCTTCTATCTGTACCTTTGTCTCTAATATCCTTTCAAACTGCTCCATAGTTGCAAATGTGGATGGCCATCACGCACTTGCTCAACCTATCAACTTCGGTGTTCCTCAGGGTTCTGTCCTGTCCCCAATTCTCTTTCTAATATTCATTAATGACTGTACCTCTAGTCCTATCCACTCATATGCTGATGATCCTACCTTACACTATTCAATTAGTTTTTCACATTAATCCAGCATGCAATCACTCCAAAACAAGCGTGATGAGGCCATAGCACGTCTATCTTCTGATCTATTAATTATTTGTTTTAGGCAGAGAAAATCTTGTTACTTTCAATGCCTCCAAGACTCAATTTCTCTCTCTATCTCTCCATCACCATCTTCCACAAGACTATCAATTATTCTTCTACAATACACAAATCTAACCTTCATCTTCTCTCAATATTCAAGGTGTATCTTTTTTATCTGACTCTTCTTGTAAAGATCATGTTACCACTCTTTCTAAAAATAGCTTCCCCATAGTTAGGTGTGCTCAACCGTATCTGTGGGTTTTTAACCCCCGCACATCTTCTTGCTCAGTATCGAGGCACAGTGCGCCCCTGTAATGAGTATTGTTCGCATGTGTGGGAAAGCTCCACCCATACCGCAGCACTACTCGAATGAGTAGAATCAAAACCATTTCACCTCATTAACTCAGCTCCTCTTACTAGTTCACTACAATCTCTTTTTACACGCTGCAATGTTGCATCTCTTTAACTCTTCTATCGCTATTATAACAATCAGTGTTCTTCAGAGCTCTCTCAGTACATACTCACTCCTCTGCGGTGAGAGCGACGAACCCACCTTGCAACACAATCCCACTCCTATTCTGTCCAACTCTCCTACCCAAGAATAAAACAAAAATCAGTCTTTCTTCTACTTAACAAGTGAACTCTGGAACTCTCTCCCTCAATCAATTATGCACGTTTTTCTTCCCTTTATCCTATGAATTAATCTGCTTTAAACTTCGTGTGTCCAGGCATATTGACCCCAACGTTCCTTGAATTTGGCTTTCTGTCACTCTGTTGGCTCTGGGGGAGACACTCGTTCGTTACAGGCAACCTGCCTTTTGTCTCCTCTATACACAAAGAAAAAAAAATCATCGCCTGAGCCATGCACCAACTTTAAGTACATAACATGTTCGACCACTGTACTGTGTATGCTTATGGTAGTGTATGAGGGCGTGCTTATGGTAGTGTATGAGGGCGTGCTTATGGTAGTGTATGAGGGCGTGCTTATGGTAGTGTATGAGGGCGTGCTTGTTGGAAACAAATAAAATAGAGATAAATATGTGAAGTTAAAGGGAGATCCTTCACTTTTTGTCAATTTTTGTATTTATTTATTATTTTTCTAGTTTCCTCGCTAGACTTCCATCAAGCTTAAAATGAAGCCCCCTAGACCCCCTTTCAAGATAAATTTGTACATTTTTCGGTAGAAAAATTTCCTGGCCGAAGGCCGATTCCTCTTAAATTACAGGCTCGCTTTCGCTCGCCAGAAAAAATCGAGACCTAATTGACAGGAAAGGTCTTAAAATTGACAGAAATCGGGCGAAAGTTCATAAAATCGCCAAACTAATGGATCTAAAGATAAGGGAGAAGGTGGTCCAGGAAAGCGACTCGTCTCCCCTTAAAGTTAACTTAAGGAGCTTGGCCACGGCACTCATCTCCGTATCTGTGTTTTTAAGTTCATAAGTTTATAAAGTTCATGAGCCTGTTGTGGGTAACGCTGGCAAGTTGTCCAGCTTATCGTCCCGCCAGGAAATTGAACCCTGGTTGTCTCGGCTGTGAACCAAACGCTCTAAACATTTAGCTACAACTCATCACAGGAAAGAGAGATAGTTGTGTACCATATCTGATAACCACTATTTTGAAATGTATTTAGTATATTTTCCTGTGCATACTTATCTCTCTATATATCTATATGGTTAATTCAACACGTAAATAAAATGCTACATGCCAGTTTCTTCCTAACCAATTTCCGCTTCCATGGCCGACCATTTACATGGCCTCTTCTTTTCCTTTATATTTCTTCACTTTTAACAATCCCTTCCCCTTTTACTTTGATCTCTCTGCTGCCTATTTTATCACTCAGGCGTTTCAGGCCTTTTATCTATTGTCGCCATCTTTTCATGTCGTTCATTTCTTCATATCCACTTTTTCTCTCCCATGATATATTACATACTATACTATATATATATATATATATATATATATATATATATATATATATATATATATATATATATATATATATATATAATTGAATTTCAGCAATGCATTATGCCATAATAGTATGTTGTTGTTGTTGTTGTTGTTGTTGTTCCCCAAGCTGCCTGGCCGAACAGCCCCAAGGCCCCGAGCAAAGCCATAACCGAGCGCCCCCACAGAACCCTCCCTGCCTACCACAATAATGCCTGGGTGACCGAAGCCACTCCATGGCGGGGAGCTGAGGAGGGTGCGGAAACGCCCGGGAACCAAAGCCCACCCAAGGCCCTTTGCCCCTCAGCAATTATGAAGAGAAAGTTGAGGGGCAAAGGAAAAATGTGACGCTTTGGCTTCCAATCTTGGTAGATTGGGAGGTCAATCCACGGAAGAGACGCCGTCACTCGAGATCTAGAAAATATGTAAGTACAAGGAACAGTCAGAGTAAGCTATGGGTATGTAGCTAGGCGTGCTATGTAGTTCCGTAACTCCATATAACAACCCTTACCACCAGAACGCTGCCGGTATCTTTTCCTATTTTCGAATCTCGTTCACAGTAGAGGCCTAGTAGAATGTTATGATATACTACTAATCGAATTACTAGTCTAAAGAAAATGAAGAGGCTGACAACAGTGTAACAATTGTCCGCGGCAAATTGAATGAACAATAGAGACCCAACTTAAAGGAACTTTAAAATTGCCAGGACACACGGAGCTTGAAACAGTTTAAGTCGTAGAATGGGGGAATATAGATTAAGAGAGAGAGTTCCATAGTTTATTGTTGAGTGGAAGAATGACTGGGAAAATGTGTATACATTTTGGTTAGAGTGTTGGATCTGGGAATGTGCTGAAATGCAAGTGTACCTACTTTCCACAAGGGAGGAAGTATACACAGCAAAAGCTTAGACGACCACTGATTATTGTAATAACGGTAGAGAGAGAGAGAGAGAGAGATATGCAACACTGTGGCGTGTGGAGGGATATTGAAGAAAATATATAAACGAATATGAGTTGATCAGAGGTAATCCTTTTGACTCTGCCCTTTCTAGAAGTACGGTATGAATGGAACTTCCCCACACAAGAGAACAATATTCGATACATAATGTAGGTGCACAGTACCCCTGTACAGAGCAAGAAGCTGTGCATGGGTAAAGAACCCACAGAGACAGTTGAGCACACCTAACATTTGGGAAGCTGTTTTTACAAAGAATGGAATTATGGACTTTTCAAGAAGGGTCAGAAGAGAAAGAGACACCAAGAATATTGCAAGAAGATTAAGGGGGGATTTCCATTTCAGGCATTTTTTTATTGACCCCTTTCTCCCTCAAGTCTAGCCCCATTGCTTTTGAGATTTTAAGACGTTCGCCCCATTAGTTTGGCGATTTTTAAGAATTTCCGCCCCATTCTGTCAATTATAAGACCTTTCGTGTCATTTAGGTGTCGATTTTATCCTGGCGAGCGATAGCGAGCCTGTAATTTAAGAGTAATCGGCCTTTGGCCGGGATATTTTTCTACCGAAAAATGTACAAATTTATCTTGAAATGGGGTCAAGGGGGTGAAATTTTAAGATTGCTGGAGGAGTAGGAAACAAACTAGAAACCTCCCCTTAAGGGCTGATTTGTGTATTGTGGAGGAGTAAGGGATAGTCGTGTGGAAGAGTGTGACAGTTAAATAGATGGAGCAATTGTGTTTTAGAAGCACTGAAGGTAACAAGGTAATAACTGCCCCAATTGAAAATAAAGATAGATGTGCTATGGCCTCATTACACAAATTTTGAAGTGGCTGCATGGAGGGTCGCTGTGAAAATCTGGTTGGATAGTGTACGGTAAAGTCATCACCATTAGTTATGGCGATTTTAACACCTTTTGCCCCATTTCGTTAACAATTTTAAGAACTTTCGTGTCAATTAGATGTCCATTTTTTCCTGACGAGCGAAAGCGAGCCTGAAATTTAAAGAGGAACCGGCCTCCGGCCGGGACACTTTTGTAGCAAAAAAATTACAAATTTATCTTGAAGGGGTGTTTTCTAAGCTTGATGGAGGTTTAGTGAGGAAACTAAGAAATATATGATTCAATGTATTTATAGACCAACAAAACAGCCCAAATCCCATTAATGGTCGCCCTCCCTGGGGACTCAAAGGCTGGGTTTTGAGTCACCATTGTATTTTACTTTGGTTTGTAGGAAAGAGGTATAATCTGTAGTTGTGTAGTGTACTGTTAAGAAGAAAAAGTGTTTGTAAGAGCAAGCTGAATTACTCTGTGTAATTGATGAGCTCCCAACAACTCCATATCAAATTCCTATAATGCTTCAGATTACCACACATAACAATCATTCAATCACTCATTAACATTTATTTAAACTCACTCACTTCACTCAGTCATCTCTCTCCCTCTCTCTCTCGCTCTCTCTCTCTCTCTCTCTCTCTCTCTCTCTCTCTCTCTCTCTCTCTCATATACTCAGAATGTCTTTCAAATCTTCAAAGAGTAACTGGGGGACCATTTAGACTCTTTCATTAACTCGGGTACTGGTCTGAAGGAGGCGCAATGAGTTACCAAGACCTACATAAATATACAGGCCACACAGTCCCAACGATCACGGTAGGTGTTCTGATCAAATGGAATTCTACTTTAAGATGTATACATCTTTATTAGCCCTCTGAAGATCAATGATGCACTTCTGTTCTATTTTCTGGCTCTTATTAGACGATTTTATTTAATTATGAAGGGTATATAGAAGTCAGAGGGTTGATTGAGATAGTTTTTACCATAATAACTCTTACAATTCCTTCCTAAACTGTATAAAATCGTCTAATGAAAACCAAATTAAACTGCTAAAACGCATCAAATCCTCAAATAATTAATATACAAAGGGATTTCCAGGGTGAATTTTTGAAATTAGATGCGTAAATAATTATGTTACAGGGAAACTTGGCCTACTAGCTCTCACCTGTTTACAAGTTTCGGTGAAGACCGGTTATACACCTTACAGTTTCAGCCACATCAACCAATTAGTTTATACTTTTCAAATACTTTGGAAGCATGCTATAATAACACTGGACTGGTTATTATTACTTTGAACATGTAATGATTAAACTACGATATTCACTATTGACTCGTGAAACCTATTAATACGAGGCTTGTGTTTCATTGTTTTTCTCCAAAATGCTTTGTCAGTGCTTCATAAAATAATGCTTATAAAATGTGTTTATTTCTTGTATCCACGATTATCACCTGAATCAGAGAAATGTATATACTTTCGTTATGGCTGCTGTCTGTATGAGTAATCCAACTTCTTCTGTGGAATAGATGCAATGTCTATACTTCAAAATAATTACAGTCAGTAGACAGTGTTGATGGGCTGGTTCAACCAGAATAGGGTTTAATCATCCCTTACCTAACTTTCCATATTTCTTAATTATTTCTATGCTGGAGCGTGACACTGAAAATCTACTTCTAACGAGTACTTCTCGTCGAAAACAGAGAAACCGGATGATCAGGGGGGATGATAACTGGTAAGGCAGTTCACATGATTGTTTTCGCTCTCTTCCCAGCGCATGCTAACTGTCTTGTCTTTTGTAGTGGCTTATTAACCAACTATTAACCCCTCCAACCAATCATAGGTGGATAATTTCTTCAGCCACAACAAATCACCATTGGCACCAGCAAGCCTTGTATGAACCTCGCTGTTCAGACGCACACACAAGCTGTTGTTGTAGTTCAGTGGTATAGCCCATTCACTATAGGTAGGCCAGAAATCGTGATCGCTAACCTACGAAATTCATAAATAGATAGAGCGAATGGGCTGTATATTTCCACACCTATTCCCTTGCTAACTTTTCATATGTGTTAGATATATTAGCTCGATTGCTATATTCGTCCTATGTTACAGAGGTTAGGCGATTACAATTTCTGGTCTATCTATAATGAATGGATTATAGTGTGTGGGATTGGTAGGCTGAAGGACTCGGGATCGAGTCTTACATTGTATTTGTTATATTTTGTATATTTAAAATTTGTAAGCATATTGTTTTTGGTTATAAGTATACCTTGGTTATTTTAGATTGGAATAGGATACATTAGGTTTAGTTCAAAACTTATTTGGTTAGACAGGCTAGATTATATTATATATTACCAGGATGGTTTATTAATTATGATATATTATATATTACCAGGATGGTTTATTAATTATGATATATTATATATTACCAGGATGGTTTATTAATTATGATATATTATATATTACCAGGATGGTTTATTAATTATGATATATTATATATTACCAGGATGGTTTATTAATTATGATATATTATATATTACCAGGATGGTTTATTAATTATGATATATTATATATTACCAGGATGGTTTATTAATTATGATATATTATATATTACCAGGATGGTTTATTTTAGGTTGGTTAGTTAATGTAATAATATAATGATATAATATTATTTTTATTAATCTCACCACCACACCCCCAATGAAATTAATTAAAGTATATATGATCCACCAAACACAGAGAAAGTAAATTTGGCTTAGTTCAGGAATGATTTGGTTAACATAATATGAGTGGACTGGCTAGAATTCATTGGTCCGGATTTGTTGGAAATGACCATGCTAGGTTAGGTTAGTTTGCTGTGTTAAGGGGAAGTATTTTTTTTGTTTCCGTACCCCTTCTCCTTTATGCGTAGCCCAATTAGTTATGGATATTTTAAGACGTTCACCCCTCCTGTTTGGCTATTTTAAGACCTTTCGCCCTATATTTTTTCCTGGCGAGCGAAAGCGAGCCTGTAATTTAGAGGAATTATTTCTACAATAAATGTACACATTTGGGTGTATATTGTTTTAAGTTTGATAGAGGTTTAGGGAACAAACGAAAACCAATGTAGGTGAATGATGTAGGTAAAGCAGGGTGTGTGAGTGTATTGTTCTTTGTATTTAAGATTCCTTTGTTTACCTTGACGTTTCGTGATTCTGCGAGTCATATTCCCTGCACAAGATGTAGCTAACGTTAAAAAACATAAGGTAGCCATTACCGGAGCCACTAAGCCAGGTAAGATGAATTATAAATCTAAATGAAAAAAAAAGCAGAGGCAACATGATTAATACATTGCGGGAAAATACAAATTTATATAAATCCAATATCCCCCAAAATTAAGTGCTTTCAGTTTTCATATACAAACATTAACTCAAGAAAGCTGTCACATCTGGGATGGAAGCCATTCAATTTCATTGATTAACGGGCCATGGGTTCCTTCTAAGCACACTCCCTTCACTTTTTGGGTGATTTGTGCATGTATTCATTATTTTTCTAGTTTCCTCCCTAGACCGCCATCAAATTTAAAACAACATCCATTAGATCCCCCTTCTAGATTAATTTGTAAATTTTTCGGTAGAAAAATGTGCCGCTTCTTCCAACATTACAGGCTCACTATCGTTCACCAGGGAAAAAATCGACACCTAAATAGCACGAAAGGTCTAAATATTGACGAAGAAATGGGGCGAAAGGTCTTAAAATCGACTAACTAATGGGGCAAACATCTTAACATCTGAAAACTAATGGAGCTAAACATGAGGGAGACAGTGGTCCAGAAAATCGGCCCATGTCCCCTTAAGGCCAACCTACAACTAGGGGTTATGAGGTGCAATCTGAGGCGTGTGGTGCTGTATTTGTAATAATGTTTATGTTGTGGGTGCATAGCACATTAGTCCACACACCTCTGGCAAGGTGCATTGTTGGGTTGGGTTGCAGGATATGATTGGCTCAGTAGCCTACTGCATGACGTGACAAATATTATTCTATGAAATATATACTCACCTAACTAAAATAAATATATTAATAAACAAAACTGTATTTCTTGTCATTAGATTAGACCAAAACTTATTGTAGCCCAATTTTTGCGTGAATTGGGTGTTCAGTTTTAATTCAATTTATTTCTAAAGTACAAAAAACGCTCATCGCGTATCCGTGCATTTAAGGACACCCTTCCTGAATAAGCGATTCAAGTATCAATGCAGGAGAGAGCGTTAAAAAGTTGAATGGGCAACTTTTACAAACAATACAAACAATTGTTTACAACAATACAAACAAATATCACACATTTATGCACCTACTCACACTAAATGTTATCATATTTGATGTTTAATAACGCTCATGTAAATGTCATCAGCAAATTTTTTAAATAAGTGAAGAAAGTTAGACAATCTTTGCCTCTCATTGGCTGAAGCTGAAGTCCTGCAAGCAAGTCACGAGAAACCTCTGAAATCACCCCTAGGCTCCAGGTGCAAACTTCAGTTCAATAGAGACTTTATGTGCCCATAGCGCAAGCCCATTTTGGGGATATCCCACTCTTGAACAATTCTATTGCATAGGTTAACAAATCTGGCCATACAAATTTAATAGCCAATCATGAACAAAAAATATAATACTGGTGACATTGATGTGTGAATTTGTACTTTGCATCACCTGTTGAGATACATTAATACAATAAAATACTGAAAATGTTTGTTCTTAGTTTGAAGCAAATGCGTTATACATTTAAAAAATAACTAAGTCAATTGGCAATACATACTTCTAATCGAGAAAACTACTAATTGTTTAAAAAACAACAGAATAATAGTAAACTACTTTGTATTTCTAGCCACAAAATCAGAATGTGTGAGCAGTTGTCCAGGCTCTGATTATTGAAGAGCCTCCTGGGTGAGTTGGGAGGATGATAGCAGTGAATGGGATCACTGCCTCCTACTTTTTAGCCAACAATGTTGTTGTCATAAATATTCAGTGAGTGGTGGGAAATAGGGGAGAGGGGGATATGGATGTTGTTTTGGATGAGGGTATTGCTGTAGTATGCTGAGGGGCGGGAATAAAACCGGTATCACACGATAGTTTTTATAGTCAACATTCTATGATCAAAAAAATTCTGGCAACATTTTTGGAATATTATGTGCTGGTATCGGAAACTAGACAGCTAATATATGAATGTAGGCAAAAGAAATATTTTAAATGTTGACCTCCTAAGCTGCCAGACCAGTGTTAAGGATAAATGTTGAGTGAAAAAGTGCTCGTGTGATACAGGCTTAAAGGAAACGGGTTATAGATACTGGGATTAATCTAATAGGGTTGGGTGAGAGGGAGATTGCATGTGGGATAAGACTTATTTGATCCCTATGAGTATGAGCATTTGTGTATTATATCACCTGTATGACGTGAGAGTTGTCTAAATGGGGTGGACGATCAGGAGTCATTAGCATTGGCAGCCAACATATTTAAGGAGAGATGGGCCATTTTGTTGGTCTATTAATTAATTTATGCCTATATATCTGAGTTTCCTCGCTAAACCTCCATCAAGCTTAGAAAAACACCCCCTAGACCCCCCTTCAAGATAAATTTGTAAATTTGTCGGTAGACAAATATCCCGCCCGAAGGCCGGTTCCACTTTAAAAATCAGGCTTGCTATCGGTCACCAGGAAAGAAATTGAACCTAAATGGCACGGGTCTTAAAATTTACAAAGAAATGGGGCAAAAGCTCTTAAATTGTCAAACTGATGGGCCAAACGTCATAAAATCTGAAAACTAATGGGGCTAGACATGAGGGAGAAGGGGGACCAGAAAAACGCCCCATCTCCCCTCAAAGGGAGAAAACCCCCATGCAATAATCGTTCCTTTATGGGTCCAGGTAATCAAGGGGTACGAGTCAGCTGATTTATAATATATGCTTTGTGATCGGGCGACCCCTTATCCCGTTCAGAACCGGTGCCGTCCTTCCCACTTTTTTCTGGCTCCTATGACAGTTTAATTCAGCTTTAAAATGGTCCTTGAGTAATTAAGAGGCTTCGAACTATCTCACTTAACCCTTTTTGCTACCACAGATCCATCTTAAACTGCACAAAATCATCTTGATTTAGCTAGAGTAAAAATTGAAAAGATATCGCCGGTGTACCAGTCTGCTTTTCCCCCCGGGGGAAATCTGGCCCAGGATATATTTCCCCCGGGGGGAATTTTGGCCTAGAATATTATTCCCTACAGAATCAGCGGACGGACACACGTCAAATTAGCCATACTCCTAAACAGCCGCAACAATATCCGAAGTTAGGTAAGGGTTTTGCTTGCTTGGTTAGATTAGGAACTAAAGCATTTTATTAAGTGGATGTTTGGCCTGTGAGCGTTTAGAAGGGTAGTAATTTTGACTAGAAGTTTGCCGGGTAGGTGCTCCAGGAACACTAACCCGGCACAATGTCTTCTATGATGTGTATTGATCAAACCCTTGGGATCCTTACACTCTCAAAGCTGGCTTCTTGCCAACACTACCTGGCTGTGCAAATTACGTGTTCCCAAATATACGCACGTCTTGCGTTCAAACCTCCGGATGGTCTATGGTATAGAACATTGAAAGTTCTTTCTCTTTTCGAATTGACAAATATCTCTTCTACTTAGAAAATTAACAATATTGTTGGTCGACATCTCTGAGATGCCATTGACAGTACGCACTGTACTCCTTGCCTGGCAGATACAATGACGCCCACCATAGAAGGGTGGCTGTGCTATTGTCTTTCTCCTCAATTCCTTCAATGAAACGGGTTCCACCTGTTGATGCCAATCTCAATGTTATTGTGAAACATTTAACTCTCGGAACATTAATTGTTCAGGGCGATTTAATTCTGGTTATATTCTCATTATTGAATTATCAGCCACAAATTCCAGTTGTAAATTATTCTGCTTGAACTTTACTGGAAATATAATTATGTTTAACTCAATAAACTGCCAAAGACAAAATATGGGCATACTTGGCTTGGTCTACTGAGAAAGTTACCTGGAGTCTTCAATATGTCAATGCCAGGTGTTCCCATGTGCCGCAATTATGGTAACAATATTTATTTAGTGTGAATGTATAATATATATGTTTGTCTTTGCTTGTATATATTCAGTGTAGTTTTTAAAATTCCTTATTCCATTTCCCATCTCGTATGCGACAGTTAATCAGACTATGAAATTCCTGTTTTTGTTAGTCTGAAGACTCCATGCTGACTAAAATTGACTTTCCTGAGCTGAATAGAATCGCGTGGCAGCAGCTAGAATGACAATACACCATCCTCCATGACAATACACCATCCTCCATGACAATACACCATCCTCCATGTGATAATGAACGTTTGCCTGTTGACCACATAGTTTTGGGCTTAGGTGGTGTGTATTTGTTTGTTCTATTTGTTTGTCTTTATTTACAAAGCGAGATTGTTTGATGCGTCTGATATTAAAATTTGTGTTCACCATCTACCTATGAAAGTCTTTTGAAGCAGAAATTATCAATTGGACGATAAATACGATGAGTTCCAAACACAAACTTTATTATAAATCGGACTATATCTGATTATGGAAGTTAATAGGCAGTCGAAAGTGTGTTGACTATTCTCAATTGTTCAAGTAGAGACATTTACATAATATAATTATATGATATCATGCGTGTTTTTTTTTTGTTTTTTTTTGTTTTTTTAGAACCTTACTTCATGATGATAAACCCTTCGAGGACCATGACGTGTTTTGACAGCTTATTATAGCTATCATTAGACGATTGTATACAATTTAGGAACGATCTGTGGGAATTCAAGGGGTATAAAGACTACATTAATTAACCTTCTGACTTCCATGTACACTTCCTAGTCTGTAATACAATCATCTAATAATAGCATAATATATTAACTGAAGGCTAGAAACGGGGAATTGTTGCTTTTTAAAATCTAAACATGGCCATCCAAAGTGCTTACCGTGTTAGTCTACAGATCTTGGATGGCCTTGTTGGGCAAATCAAATACTTTATATGACCTTAATGAGCACCTATATAGTTTCAAACCCTCGATCGCATGGTATTGCTTGTAATGTGCTTTTTGGAAAGTAAAACACTGTGCTAGCGTTTGCCATTCATGTACACGTATAATTATAGTTGGGATAGCATAATGCAAAAAATATCTGTAATAATTGGAATACTAGCGGCTATACATAATTATGTCTAGCTCCAATCTGTATATCGCATTTGTTACATTATGTTCACATGGAGTCACTTAAGGGGAGATTTCCACTTGAGATATTTTTTTCTGGACCCCTTTCTCCCTCAGGTTTAGTCCCATTGCTTTTGATATTTTAAGACGTTCGCCCCATTAGTTTGGCGATTTTAAGAACGTTCGCCCCATTTCTGTTAATTTTAAGACTTTTCGTGTCATTTATGTGACAATTTTTTCCTGGCGAGCAATAGCGAGCCTGTAATTTAAGAGAAATCGGCCATCGGCCGGGAAATTTTTCTACCGAAAAATGTCCAAATTTATCTTGAAAGGGAGTTTAGGGGGGTGTCATTTTAAGCTTGATGGAGGTCTAGAGAACAAACTAGAAACCTCCCCTTAATGTCCTAACACATGTCAAAATAAATGGAATTATCGTACTAATTATTTACTTGATATTTGCATTTCTGGAGGTTTGTTTTATCAGTATCAGGTTTCAAAATATATGAACATAATACATATGACAGCGACGTAAACCCCTTGTTAATAGATTATGATGCATTTTGACAGTATATTTTTGTTGACTATCATTAGACGAATTCATACAACTTGAGAAGGATCTGTGGGCATCAACAGGGTAAAGACTATCTCACTTAACCCTCTGATTTCCATGTAGCTTTCCTAATCTGAATGAAATCCTCTAATAATAGCTAGAATAAATTGTCAAAACACGTCATAATCCTGAAGGTGTTAAAGTATGTTTGTCATAATGCATGTACGGTAGTGTTAGGCTGGTAGTTGTTTATACTGTACATACATCTGTCTGTCTTTCTGTTTCATGCCGATCTGGTCTGTCTCATAAATGGCTGGCTGTCTATCTGGCGTCACTCAGTTTCAATAGCTGTTCTCGGAAGTGAATTATATTGAGCTCCGCTACATCAGTTAAGATTGTCTCATTAACTCGCTGAATGATAATCGAGAAGGCTCGTGTTATAATAGCTATTATTGTTGTTCATGTTATTGTTGTTAGTGGTGGTGGTGGTGGAAGTATGGTAATAACAAATATCGTGTTATATCAGTTCTTACTGTATTGTAGTTGTTGTTCTTGTTGTTTGAATTGTCAATTTGGCGTCAGCAGAAAGATATAAATCCCCCACATATCGGACCAAGGTTATTCAGTTTGTTTTTCTGTCGATCTGTCTGTCTGTCAAAGGTCAAGGTCATAGGGCAAAATTATAGTTTTGTTTCTATGTGGATAAAGGAGACAAAAGTCAAAATTGCTTGTGACGAGTGACTCGGCGAGTGCGAGGCATCTGCCTTTCAACACGGTCCCACTCGTATTCTGTCCAGCTCTCCGACCTAAGAATTGGCAAATTTTCTCAGTCTTTCTTCTTCTCAACAAGTAAACTCTCGAACTCTCTCCCTCAATCAATCTTTCCTTCATACTATCACTTAAACTGCTTTAAACTGTCTGTGACCTGGCATTTTGACCCCAACGTCCCTTGCATTCGGCCCTTTCACTTTTGGATTTGGGGGAGACACTCGTTACAGGCAACCTGCCGGTTGTGTCTTTCATACACATAGAAACAAAAATATATATGCATAAAGTATTTATATGTGTATATATATATATATATATATATATATACTGTAGTGTATATATTTACATATATATATAATATATATATACTGTATATATATATGTATATATATATATATATATATAATATATATATATATATATATATATATATATATATATATATATATATATATATATATATATATATGTTTGTTTTTATTATTTTGAAGAATAACTATATCTAAATTTCGAAGGTTAACGTCAAAGGTCAAGGTAAATGTTAAGGCAATTTTTATTATTAGTTTACTATAGGCCTATATTCAATGTTCAAAATATATGCAAGCCAACTTTCAGATAAATAGTTTAAAAATCAAGGCAAAATATCAATAAGTATGCTAATAATTTCTCCTAAGTTAAGTGGTAGATTTAGGCACAATTTGCAGGGGTATGTAGTTTTCCTATTTAATGTTGCGTTTGGATACCATAACAAATTGCTGAAATATTACTAGAATGCCTCTTATAGTTATGTGTGAAGAGAAAGCAAATCAAATTATCAAAATTGGGTATACAGTTTTCTTTCCTCAATGCGAAAACGGCAGTTCTACTTTAATGATACTGGTGTCATTATAGGCACAGCGCTTGCAGTTTATATTGCTTTTGTTTTGTTACCAACGTTCTTTATATCACTGGGAGTAATAATGCTATTAAGATTGTTTCTGCATTATAATTTAATAATCTTGTTGTTTGGTAAAACTATTATTATTTTCGTTGTTGTCGATTCCGTTATTTCGTACTGTTGTTGATGTTGTTGTTTCTGTAGTAGTTGAAATTGGATCAATCGTGTTTTTAATATACAGTATATGCTATTGTTTCCATTTGATTTTTATATCTATCACCCACCAATGTTACTTGAGCCAAATATGCCCTGGTGGGTGACTGAGTGAATAATATTAATGCCTGGGGTATGGGAGTTAACATCATCATTAAAGTCACAAACATAGTAGTAATGAACATGTCCCTTGCTTCTATGTTATTCTCGCAGCCTATTATTCACTCCTACCACACATGTTGCCCACAAGTACCCCTCTGTAGGTGTCACAATGAACTGAACTAAACCCATCAATCGTTGCTATGTGTTTTTGGTCAATAACCCCTTGAGTACGATGTGCATTATTGATTCTGGCTAACATTATGATTTTACTCAGTTTAAGAAGGGCCTTGATGAACTGAAATGGTTAAAATTAGGCTATCTGAATAACCTTCTCACTTCCACAGTTTCTTCCTTAACAGCATTCAATTGACTAATAATGGCAAAACATAAACCAAGAAAGATGTTATTGTACCGTTAAGGTTAATTTTCACCGCCAATGAAATATCACAAATTATATTTAATCGTCTATATCTGTTTGTATATTTGTATGTCTGTAAGTAAGATTTATAAAACAATGGACAGATGTTTATGAAACTTTGTCAGTGCCTTCATGTTGTACCAAAATAGAAACGATACCTTGTTTAAAAAAAAAAAAAAAAAAAAAAACGCTGATATCCCTCCCTCTCACCCCTTCAAAATTAAGTACCCATACAAATTTATCATGCACTGTTTATGGATGATCCTCACGTCACTCATGAGAGCATGCTTGTATAGAGATCGCAATAGTTCATCAAAGTTGTCGATGAATTATTGAATACAAGTGTACAGTAGTGGCCAAGAGAGAAAAGTTAGAGCCAATAACTTGTTCGCCTAAAGGGAAAAGTTTTAGTTTTTCCTGCATTCCTTTGCCCCATTATTTTCAGGCAGACTTTTCGTTTTAGTAATTACACGCAGGAAATTTCCAACCTTAAATTCGGTTTATATTTGGGTAGTCTAAAACAATAGAACTTTGCTAATTACTCACAACATTCAAGTAAAAGTATTTGCGTTCGATTCTGTCATAAAAAGTGCAACCAAATAGTATTGCCAGGGCTATCAGAATATGTTTCGGAGGACCTAATCCGACAATGCCTACGTAGACAAATATTCCTTATAGCGTGTTCTGTCCACCTTCCTTTTCTCTGGTATATTATTAACTATTAGAGTACAATGACGTGGTATTTAAATATAATTCTTATATATATTCGCTAAATTTAATTAAATAATTCATCCCTACCAGTGTTTCTTAAGATGAATGAAATAACCTAGTTATTATAAAGGAAAAGGAGAACACCACGTCACTAGCACCAAGCGATACTACCGCTCATACTACCACACCCCAGAGAAAGGAAGCCCTAACCACCACACCACCAAGATACGCCCGAGTCGCCTCAACCACGCCCGCACTCCCTCCAACACCTGTCAAAGACCTCATCATCACCATCAGCAACATGAGTGATGACAGGAGAAGGAAAAGTGGAAAGGAAGGCAATGCAAGTCCTATTTTGCATAAGTCCTATTCTTCCATGCGCCCTTCTTCCTCCAAGCCGCATCACCACACAAGAGGGAAATCCAGAGGGGATACCCCAGCCCCCCCAGGGCCTCCTCCCAGCACAGCTGCTCTTCTTACCCGGAGAAGGGACACCGGGAGGTACGCCAAAAGAAGTAAGACTATGAGTTAAGATCTATAACAGTTGGACAGCTCTTAAAATACACTTCACTGGAAGATAGTTTATGAGCTGGAAGATTTGGGCATATACTGGATAAATTATTAAAGCACTGGCAAATAAAGGTTTATTCAGGATTTTTAGATCTTGGCTCATAAAATTAATTCATTATTGGATCACACTGGAGGCAACCTAATTTCTAATTCCTCCGCCTCGATTACTAGGAAATGCTGTCAATAAAGAATGCTGTACTGACATGCGCTTTATTGGTAGTAAACCGACCCCAGCTACGACCCTTTTAAAAGTTCACACACTGGCAATTGGCTTTTAAAAGGTAGGGTTCTACAAGATATTGTAGCTTAAACCATAGCAGCACTTTGCATAAGAGTCCTTACAGTATGTGATCCCAGGCACTGGCATTAGGACACGTATGCGTAAAAAGCCCAAATAAACCCATCCACCAGTCCCTGAAAGACTCTTATAACGATCAGGACAGTTAAGAGACGTTGCGTAAAACCAACCCTCTTACGTTAGTCTGATGATATGTATACGTATACACTGGTATAACGGAACATAGCATTTAAGACCCAACACGCAAGACTGCTGGAAGGTTTTGCATCAAAACTCTTATAGCGGTCAGAGTAGTTAAAGAGATATTACAACACTGGCATAACTTCTCTTTACGTTTGCTCGATGATATGTATACGTATGCATTGGTATATTGGAACATAGTCATTTAAGACCCAACACCCAAGAGTTCTCCCTTGACTTCCATTCACTGTCAACCATCCACGTCAGGATCACCACCACGGCCAAGACTCTCGTTGGAATACTACAGAAGTGCTTTTATTACAGAAATACTTAGTGTGACCTCAAAGAAGGACTAGTGAAGTGCCTTATCGAAGGAAATACTCTGTGTGATATCATAATAGTGCAGTGTCATTCCTTTTGGGATATTAATTGTGGATCCTCGTTTGTACGTAATCAACTGTACATATTTACGCATCTATTGTCTGAAACTAAGACTTATTATGTTGAACAATACAACTTATGTGTGTCGGCGGGTGCCCAACCCCGAAAAGGGTTGAAATAGGGGAGCTATCCCCCCCCCGCCAAAGGCGGCTTTCTAGGGCCTTTCCTAGCTGATGCTGAGAGGATTGGGTTCTAGTCATGTGGTGATGGGCTGGTCTATCAGAGTGAGAACTGAGCAATCTCTGCCATACCCATAGCTTACTCTGACTGTTCCTTTTACTTATATGTTTTCTAGATCTAAAGTGACGGCGTCTCTAACGTGGATTGACCTCCCAATCTACCAAGATTGGAAGCCAAAGTGTCACATTTTTCCCTTGCCCCTCAACTTTCTCTTCATAATTGCTGAGGGACACAGGGCCCTGGGTGGGGCTTTGGTTTCCCGGGCATTTCCGCACCCTCCTCAGCTCCCCACCATGGAGTGGCTTCGGTCACCCAGGCTTTATTGTGGTCGGCGGGGAGGGTTCTGTGAGGGCGCTCGGTTATGGCCTTGGCCTTGCTCGGGGCCTTGGGGCTGTTCGGCCAGGCAGCTTGGGGAACAAAAATAACAACAACAACAACTTATGTGTGTACTCTGTATTATATTTATCCTCTATTAACTTTGTGCATGTGTTTATGTGGATTCAACTTATCCAGTCAGGTAAGAACCTACCTAATTAATCCAATTAACCCCAGCAAATACCTGGTATACCACTAGTATGAACCAAAATTAAGTGAAGATGACGCCATTTTTATATGAAGGTAAGCAGTAGGCTGAATCATTTCACTATCAAGACCAAGAAAGGTTGTATATTACTTATACACTCAAGCAAAATTAAAGTAGGCTACTCACAGTTATATACCTATATAGTCGTCCGGCTGGCTCAGTTGATAGCGTCTCTGCTTACCATCCCATCAGTCTTACGTTCAATCCCTGCTAATGTAAAACATTTTTTTTTCTGGGATATAGCCAGCATTTTCTGCCTCCCCTTGAGCAAGGGAGATGGGTAATAGTATCTGGTTGATTAAAGAACGTCAAGCTCTTGTGAATCCTCGAAAGAGGAGATACGGGCGCTAAATAAGTAACCAGACGATTATTATTATTGCTTTGCTCATGAACGATAATAAAAATAATTAAAAAATAAACATAATAATAATAATAATAATAATAATTATTATTATTATTATTATTATGATTATTATTATTATTGTTATTATTATTATTATTTAAACATTTGGGTAATTCCGTGTAGACAACGCACACGAGGATAAACATAATTGCCCGTTGACACGACCTAGAAGTTCGTGTGTGACCATGCCGGCCAAGACCTTGACCTCAGTATATAGTTCCCGGAACATACGAGAAATGTGACGCACTGGAGCAAAACAACGAAGGCCGTCTGTTGATTATTTTCCGGCCATCCGTGAGGGACGCTCAATAAACCGCAAAGTCCTATGTATTACCCGGATATTATTGTATTGTTATTGTTTGTTTTTTTACTTTCTGAATTATACTTTATGTATAAGTTGTCAATACAAATTAATGTTGTAGGCTTAGGTAATGTTGTCTGACGCAGTACAAGAGTTACTTTTAGTATTATGCTAGCACATATTCAACTATTTTTCATATGCAACACATAATATGTATACATATTTAAGTTGTGTGTGTGTGTGTGTGTGTGGGTGTGTATATATGTGCGTGTGTGTATGTCTGTCTGTGGGTGTGGGTGTGTCTGTGGGTGGGTGTGCTTGAGAATATAATTATATATTAATATGCTATCAGTCAAAGAAGACCAGACTCCAAAAATTCCCTTTATACTTATCACATACAAATGGTATGATATTGGCTTAATTTGTGTGTTTTGTTTTTGTTTTCAATATATTGGCACCAGCACTGATGACGGCATAATTTTCGTCAACACTTCTGACGCACTGTTGTATTGGTGTAAACATTCTCTTAAGCCACATATCTCAATGTTCGTTTTCCCTTAACCGATGTATACTGTCTCACCCGGGGAGGTGTGGCAGAGTGGTCTTGCCACTGGACTGGTGGGTTCGAATCTCAATATGTCAATGGGAAGATATTATTGGGATGGAATTTGTGCTGTACCTAGTTTCAGTGCAATACCACAGCACACCGAAATGCTAAATAATAATTCCCTCATTGTTCCCTGATTAAATAGCACTGTATGAATATTACCATATTCAAAATATGCTACATGGAGGCAAAGCCTAGTGAGTTCATTGCTCAATAGGTGGCGTTCTGAGAGTGAGGGTCCGAGTCTGGGGAGTGAGACGGTGAAGCGCGGAGGCGGAGCGGCTTCAGAGATGGAGTTGCTTCGAGCCGGGGTGCTTCACATGTCTTACTCCCTAGACTGGAACAAGGCCTCACGGGCCTCACTGTGTTCAGTGGTTGAGTGTGCAGGCTCTCAGCCTATGCCCGAGAGGGAGTAGTTGGAATATAGAAAAAAAAGAAAAACAAAATATGTATCACAATGTTGTGTGCCATTATACTTGTGCAGGCGATTTTACGTAACGGTATATAATATAAATCACTATCCTCCACAAACTTGTCTATGTTTTTCCTGGCCAGCGATACTAAAATGTCTTAAAATTAACAGATATGGGATGAAAGGTCTCAAAATTGCCAAACTAATGGGGTGAACGTCTTATAAACTCAAACCTAATGGGGCTAAGCATGAGGGAGAAGGGAGTCCAAAAATATAATCCTTATATAAAAATCTGCCCTTGAGGATATCGATGGTGACCCTGCTGACAGGAGCTCCACTGTAAATGTATCCTATTATCAGGCCCAATACCCAGTCCATGCATGTGCTGCAAAGTTGTAGTCACATTGTGTTACCTTATGGGGGGATGGTGCACATTTTTGGTCGATTTTGTCATATAATTATTTAGTTTGTTTCTAGTTTCCTCCTAAGACCACCATCAGACTTAAAAAAAAAAAAAAAAAAAAAAAAAAAATATATACTGTATATATATATATATATTTAAAAAAAAAACATCGGTAGAAAAAAGTCCCGGCCGCAGGCCAGTTCCTTTAATTAAAATATTAAGTTCGCTATTGCTCGCCAAGAAAAAATCGACACCTAAATGACGCGAAAAGTCTTAATCCTGACAAAGAAATTGGGTGAAATTTTGTATTATTGCCAAACTAATGAGCCGAACATCATAAACTCAGAACATTAATGGGGCTAAACATGAGGAAGAAGAGGGCCCAGAAAAACTACCCATCTCCCCTTAACACCTAGTTATAATCCACGTTCTTCAACCCATTTAGTAATATCAATTTTATGAGCTGACCGTACAATCAACACGTTCCCATCAAACATAGATCAAGAGCTCTCAACCAGTCCTCATAACTCAATCTGCTAATCGATGTAATAGGTTTTGTAGGCATAGTTTGCACTGTTTTTAGTCGCTTCCTGTCTTCCCTGAGTGATGAAAACAATTGTGTTAGAGCATATTCTAGACGGGGCCTCATCTGAGCATTGCAAAGTGTAAGGGCTATATTCTTATGCCTGTATTTAAACAGTCTCTTAAATAAATAAGCTCCATAGTCTCGCGGCTTTCGTTAAATTTGTACTTCAATGGAATGTATTTCGAACTTTAGGTAATTGCTGATTAGCAGTCATATTTACCAAGGCAATAACTTCCAAATGTTTGATTATTAGTGAATAATATTACTTGGGATTTAATCGCAAGGCCGATATACCTTTTACTTTTCCAAGTCTAATGCCTTCTGCCATTTCTGAAATAATTAACCGCCCTGTTAAGAAATCCTTTCAGGAGAACTCATATTCGCTTTAACTTTCATGACATCTGCAATGACGGAGCATATACTCAGAAAGCCAATTTCGATGTCTTCGACTTACGAGGTTCCTTTGATCACAGCTCGAGAGAGAGAGAGAGAGAGAGAGAGAGAGAGAGAGAGAGAGAGAGAGAGAGAGAGAGAGAGAGAGAGAGAGAGAGAGAGAGAGAGAGAGAGAGATGGTGGGAATATCTAATAAAGTGGTTGTCGCACTAACACATCAGTGGGATCCAGGAAGCCACGTCAAAGACAAGACAGAGTCAAACCTTTTTGTAAGTTGTCGTGTGTTTCATTTTTATGTTTACTAGCACAAGACGATTGTATACAGCTGGAGAAGGACCTCTAGTAAAAACCATTGCACAAACTATACCTCATTTAACATTTTGGCTATGATAGATCCTTGCAAAATTAGATTAAATTCTCTTATGTTAGCCAAAATATAATGATAGCATGCGGTATGGTACAATGAATGATTAAACCATTGCATTACGACAACAGCTTTCTATTTATTCAAGCTATCATTAGGCAATCTTGTTTATCTTTACCCCTTTGAAGCTCTGACGCGTTTAACCAGTTTATTTTGGCTATCATTAGACAATTTCATGCAGCTTAGGAAGGATCTGTGGGTATTAAAAGGGTAAATACTATCGCAATCAACCCTTTGACTTCCATATACCGTAACTGATCTGAATAAAATCGTCTAATAGTAGCCAGAAAACAGAACAGAAACGCGTATTGGAGCTTGAAAGGGTTAAGAGGACCTGAATGATCCAGAGATATAGTTGACTTAGTTTTGACCTTCTGATTCCCACAGATCCTTCGTAAAAGCTAAGTAAAATAATCAAAAGTTTAGGAATAGAGAAAAAAAGTGAGGCCTTATTTAAATGCTCACTGACGCCTATTAACCCCTTCCGTACCGGCGACGTCATTTAAATTATATTCTTGCTATGTTTAGAGGATCGTATTCAGTTTAAGAAGGTTCTGTGGTAGTAAAATGAGCTAAGTAATGTAGTTCTAAGCCTGTTAATTGCTGTAGGCCCCATTAAACTGAATCCTATCGTCTAATAGTAGCCAGAATGTATAGAACAGCAGCAATACAGAATGGGTTAAGGGGGAATGGTTCACTTTTTGGACGATTGTTGCATGTATTCATTATTTTTCTAGTTTCCTTCCTAGACCTCCATCAAATTAAAACAAAAAAACATCCATTAGATCCCCCTTCTAGATTAATTTGTACATTTTTCGGTAGAAAAAAAATTCCCGGCCAAAGGCCGGTTCTTCCAACATTACAGGCTCACTATCGTTCGCCAGGGAAAAAACTGACACCTAACTAGCACGAAATGACGAACAAATAGAGTGAAATGTCTTTAAATCGACTAACTAATGGGGCAAACATCTTAACATCTGAAAACTAATGGGGCTAAACATGAGGGAGAAAATGGTCCAGAAATCCGGCCCATCTCCCCTTAAATGACTGGATTTCACACTATTTGCACATAAGCATGTTAGATAATAATACATGCAGTTTAGGAAGCTAATACTCTTCCCTTGTATTTAATTTAATTACCGGATTTATTGTACCGGTATGATATATATACAGTAGGCATGTATTCTAAGAACGCGTTAACCCTTTCACGCATTTATGACGCAGAGGTCGCCAGATTAACAATAAGAAATAGTTATCTCTCTCTTATAATTACATCTCCAAAATTAGTTTTCTGCCCACAGCTAACTCAAAGACAACTGCAGAGGTTGAAGTTACTAAACTAAAGGTTTCTAAATATCCCTGATTGTAACACAGGCTTTAAAGTATCCCCAATAGGCTCAAATCGCGTCATATGTCGGAGAGGGTTAATTTCTTGGTGTGTATATCCATGAACCACACAGAAACCAAGGACTGGCTCATAAAAAAAATCGAAAATAGATCGCGTATTTATTTGTTCATATATGTATTCTTTTTTATGTTATTAGTTTCCTCCCCAGACCTCCATCAAGCTTAAAAAACACCCAGAAAGACCCTCAAAGATAAGTTTATACATGTTTCTATAGAACACACTCTAGGCCGAAGGCTGGTTTTTCTTAAATTACAGGCTCGCTTTCGATCGCTAGGAAAAATCGACACCTAAATGACACGAAGTCTAAATATTGACAACAAAATGGGGCGAAAGGTCTTAAAATCGCCAAACTAAGGGAGCGAACGTCTTGAAATAACAAAGCTAATCGGGCTAAACATGAGGAAGAAGGGGGACCAGAAAAACGACCCATCTCCCCTAAAGTAGTGCGAAACTCCAACATACGCCTTTGCTGACTCGGATAGCATAATACATTACCACTGGGAATAAACTCCGAGAAAACAGATAAAGAAAAAACTTGTACGGTATGGGCTTGAGAGAGAGAGAGAGAGAGAGAGAGAGAGAGAGAGAGAGAGAGAGAGAGAGAGAGAGAGAGAGAGAGAGAGAGAGAGAGAGAGAGAGAGAGAGAGTTAAATTTTCAGAGAAAGGGGTTAATACGATTTACATTAAGTAGTTAGACAACACAATTTGAACAAGTGAAAATAAAGTTCAGGGGCATAAGCTGAAATAATATGTAGCTGCGGCGCTCACATCCGTCTCAAAGCCCTTGTAGCTTGCGGTTATTAACCCAATACAGGGCCCCAGAGAACACGATACAATCAAGTTGCTCAAACCCAGTGCTCAAGCGGAATACAGAATACGGTCTTCAGAGCTCAGCCTCAGCGAGTCCAGCCTCACTGCCTCTCAAGCCTCAGTATCCCGCCAGCCGCTGAGGAGGTTGGGTGTACGACCGTCCGCTCCGCTCTCATCCTTGCTCCCCTTTGCTAGTTCTTTGCATCGTATCCAGTGCACGTGGAAAGCTTATTTATTATTATGAGTGGAATCATATAGATATGAAACAAAAGATAAAATCTTTTGGGACTGAACATTAAATACAACCAATAAAAAGTGATTATATATAATTTGGAGGACAGCGTATTAGTGATTTGGAAATAAATACATTGAATTATATATAGACCAGAATAGCAAGTATATATGGAAATATTTCCAACCTATAATTATAAGGACAATTAGTGTGTGGCTCATTAGGATATAATATGTAATCAAGATATTATCGGTTACTTTCATCACAGGCAAGATCTCAGCTCCTTGGGGTAAGTATTTTTGTCTATTCATTTGTTTTAATGGGCCGTTTCTCTGGTTCCCATTCTTCCTCGTGTTTAGCCCCATTATATTTCAGATTTTATGACGTTTGGCTCATTACTTTGTCGATTTTAAGACCTTTCGCCCAATTTCTTAGTCAATATTAAAACCTTTCGCCCAATTTATTTGTCAATATTAAGACCTTTCGTGCTATTTAGGTGTCGACTTTTTCCCTGGCGAACGATAGTGAGTCTGTAAATTTGGAAGACTTGTTCTACTGAAAAATGTACAAACTAGTCTGGAAGGGGGATCTAATGGATGTTTGTTTAAGCTTGATGGAGGTCTAGGGAAGAAACTAATAAAAACACAAATAGAAATATACATAGGCTAACTGATCAATTAAATACGCCCATCTCCACCTTAGAAGATTTGCGATATTAACTTTCGCCCACACGAACAGATGTTTCGCCCACACGAACAGATGTTTCACCTATATTTAGTTTCGTTCACATATACAGTAATTTCACCCCACTTTACAGTATTTTCACACCTTTATCTATATACTGTGTATATATATATATATATATATATACAGTATAGGCTATACAGTCAATTCGCTCACATATACTGTACAGTACACCCCAGATCTTCGGCAGTACACTCGGAGTTTCGGCGTAATATGTGATGTCACGGCACCAAGTTTATTTCGATCAATAATTGGTATCAGCACTATCTAAGCATTAAGGGGAGGTTTTTATTGTGTTTCCTAGACTTCCATCGAGCTTGAAATTACACCCCCTTGACCCCCTTTCAAGATTAATTTGTACATTTTTCGGTAGAAAAATTTCCCGGCCAAAGGCCGGTCGCTCTTAAATTACAGGCTCGCTATCGCTCGCCAGAAAAAAATCGACACCTAAATGGGACAAAAGGTCTTAAAAGTGACATAAATTGGGTGAAACTTCTTAAAATCGCCAAACTAATGGGGCGAACGTCTTAAAACTTCAAAAGCAATGGGACTAAACATAAGGGAGAAAGGGGTAAAGAAAAAAATCCCTCAAATGGCAATCTCCCCTTAATTCATCGTTTCAAGTGAGATATACAAACATATGCTCCTACACTTACCCAGCTTATTCAACATCGTTTCGAGTGAGATATACAAACATGTTCCTATCTTTACACACCCTATTCAACATCTGACAGACATTAGTAGCCTATAGCCCACAACGAGCCAAACGTAATAACATCTGAGACATTAATTATTTGGCCAACCGTACATACAGTATGTTGCCACTATCCACCTGGAAACTCAGTGATTTTGGATGTTCGGTGAATCGGCAATACATTACAGTATATTAACCATTTCAAGCTCCAATACGCATTTCTGTTATGTTTTCTGGCTAATATTAGACAATTTTATTCAGATTAGTAACTTTATACGGAAGTCAAAGGGTTGATTGGAACCTTCGGCCGGGACCTTTTTCCACCAAAAAACGTATTCATTTATGTTGAGGGGTGTCTAGGGGGGTCTAGGGGGTGTCTTTATAAGTTTGATGGAGGTCTAGCGAGGAAACTATAAAAATAAATGAATTAACACCAACAAAACAGCCACTAGCCCCATAACACCTCAGAAGAACTGATACGCATTTCATTTATGTTTTCTGGCTATTATTAGACGATTTTATTCAGATTAGGAAGCGGGTATGGAAGTCAGAGGGTTAATTGAGATAGTCTTTACCTATATAATTCCCTCATTACCTACCTAAAATGTTATACACATTCTCCAATGATAGCCAGAATAAACTGTCAAAATGCGTCAACATCGCCAAAGGGTTAAGGGGGGATGGGCCGGTTTTCTGGACCACTTTCTCCCTCATATTTAGCCCCATTAGTTTTCAGATGCCCAGATGTTTTCCCCATTAGTTAGTCGATTTAAGACCTTTCGCCCAATTTCTTCGTCAATATTTTGACCTTTCGTGCTATTTATGTGTCGATATTTTCCCTGGCGAACGATAGTGAGCCTGTAATGTTGGAAGAACCGGCCTTCGGCCGGGAAATTTTTCTACCGAAAAATGTACACATTATTCTAGAAGGGGGATCTAATGGATGTTTTCTTTTAATTTGATGGAGGTCTAGGGAGGAAACTAGAACAATAATGAATACATGCAAAAATCGCCCAAAAAGTTAACCATCTCCCCCCCCCCCCCACCCTCTCCCCCCCCCCCCCCCCTTAAGTATGCTGTGAGTTCGTGTTTGAATTTCATAGATATATTTATATGTATATATATTTTTTTCAGATTTCGTATTATCCAAATTTCTGATCACTCGCTATGTTTAGTAATTTAAGGGGGGATGAGCTTATTAATTTGCAAATTTTGTAGATTTGTATTATTTATCTAGTTTCCTCCCTAGACCTCAGTCAAGCTTAAAAAACACACCTACCCAAGACCCTCCTTCAAGATTAGTTTGTACATTTTTCGATAGAATAATGTCCCGGCCGAAGGCAGGTTCCTCTTACATTACGGGCTCGCTCTCGCTCGCCAGGACAAAATCGACACCTGAATGGCACGCAAAGTCTTAATACGGACAAAGAAATGGGGTGAAAAGTCTTAAGATCGCCAAACTAATAGGGCGAACGTCATATAATCTCAAATTAAATTGGGCTAAACATGAGGGAGAAGGGAGTCCCGAAAAGCGACCCATCTCCCCTCAAATCAACATTTCGGTATATTCCATGGTGTATTCACTCTTCATACCTTGCGATGTTAAAGGGGAACGAGTCGCTTTTCTAGACCACCTTCTCTCTCATCTTTAGACCCTTTAGTTTGGCGATTTTATGAACTTTCGCCCCATTTCTGTCAATTTTAAAACCTTTCCGGTCAATTAGGTCTCGATTTTTTCCTGGCGTTTTTCCTGGCTCGCGATAGCGAGCCTGTAATTTAAGAGGAATCGGCCTTCGGCCAGGACATTTTTCTATCGAAAAATGTAAAAATTTATCTTGAAAGGGGGTCTAGGGGGCTTCATTTTAAGCTTGATGGAGGTCTAGCGAGGAAACTAGAAAAATAATTAATACATGCAAAAATCGCCAAAAAAGTGAAGGATCTGCCCTTAAAACCTACTGCAGCTATTTAACCCTTTGAGTACCATTGACGTTTGTTATATTATATTCTGGCTATATTTAGACGACATTATACAGCTTAGGAAGGATGTACGGTAGTTAAAAGGGTTCGATGAGATAGTTCAAAGCCTTATTATTGCTAGAGGTCCTTCCTAAGCTGAATAAAATCGTCTAATAGTTCCCAGAATATGATGAAAAGGACGTCCCTGGTACTGAATAGGTTAAACTTTAGGTGAGGTAAGTTAGGGTAGTTGGTACTTAGGCTAGTTAGGTAGCAGTTACGTTAGGTTGGGGAGATTAGGTTAGGTTAAGGGGAGATGGGTCGTTTTTCTAGATCCCCTTCTCCCTCATGTTTAGCCCCATTATATTTAAGATTTTAAGATGTTTGCCCCATTAGTTTGTCGATTTTAAGACGTTCCGCCCCGTTAATATTTAGACCTTTCGTGTTAGTTAGGTGTCCATAATTTTCCTGGCGAATGATAGTGAGCAGGCAATTTTGGAAGAACCGGCCGGGATATTATTATACCAAAATATATACAAACTAATCTAGAAGGGGAATCTAATGGATGTTTTTTTGTTTATGTTTGATGGAGGTCTAGGGAGGAAACTAAAAAAACAATTTAATACATGAAAAACTCGACCAAATAGTGGTTAGGTAGTTTAGGTTTGGTTAGGTAGGTTATGTTAGGTATTTAGGCTGTGGCAGTGATCACAAGAAGGACTAATTGTCGGTTACATTGTAAAGATTGTGCTCCACAAGGAAAGTTCTAGCTTCGGTCACTCTGTGGATCCTCAGAAAGCAATATCGAGTGTCTGATACTAACGGAACACAGCTAACAAACTAAGGGTGTCAAACCAGAGCAATTTTGTTAGAAGACTAGAATGAATATGAGAAGGAATACAAGAAATATAACCTGAAATAGCATTGTTTTGGCCATGTATTCACTTTCAAAGACAACATTTGAACTATTAATCATACTTTTATCTTTACATATACAATCATAGAGACTAAAAATAATGGACTCAGCTTTCGTTTGACACCCTATAAAATTTAAAATTAATAATAATAATTAAAATAAAATTCAGACCGACTTACAAAGTTCCATGCCACAAAAGGTCGGGACAAAGTTGTTGTTGTTGGAGTTACAGGGCCACTCGAGCACGTCACCGCGCCCGCTCCAGCCCTTCCTTCGTAGGCGCGGAGAGGCCATCGACTACAAGCGCGTCAGGCGCCCAGTCGCTGTGAGGAAGCTGCAGAAGCGGAGAATCATGGCACGTCTCATCCCCTCAGGGACCCCCCCGGCCTCCGAGGATCGTTGGCAGGGAGAGCGAGGTGATGCCGAGGAGTCGAAGGCGGCCAGCGAGGATAGACCGCTCCATGTAGAAGCGAGGACATCTCAACACATAGTGCTCAATAGTCTCCGGCTGACCACACCACCGGCATGCATCACTACCCAGGATACCCAACCGCCGGAGGTGGCCAGAGAGCGTGGTATGGCTGATGCGTAGCCTGACCAGGGTCACGTCCAGACTGCGGAGCTTGTTTCTCGCCCAGGGTTGGGGAGACGAGTCTACCCGATATGCGCCGAGGGTAGTGGCTGGTAACGAACATCGGAGGGTGGCGTTCCATCGATCCATACATGCCCGACGAACCACCATCTGATGGGACCGCAGATCAGCGTCCAAACTCACACAGGATGTCAATGAGTGAACCATGGCCGCGCCCCTGTCCGCTATGTGGTTCCCCCTGATCCCGCAGTGAGACGGAATCCATTGTAAATGCACAGGCCATGGTGAGTTGGAGAGGTGAAGAAGCAGCGACTGTATCTTGAAAACAAGGGAGGCATGCGACGCAGGGCAATGAGACTGCAGCAGGCGAAGAGAAGACGGGAGTCAGAGTAGACGACCACCTGCTGACTGGACAAGTGGACGCTAATGAAGAGAAGTGCTCGGGACAAAGTACGAGAACAGTCCGCCGCCGTTACAAGGTGGGAAGAAAAGGCCGAGACTGGGAAAGCCGTGAGGTATTTTACGTGGTATACAAACACACTTCGAGTCGCCGTCAATCGCTCGGGGCTACTATATTTGGGGTTCGAAATATATACCGGTACCGTACTTAAAGGGAGGTGGTTCACTTTTTGGTCAATGATTTCATGTCTTTATTATTTTTCTAGTTTCCTCCCTAGACCTCCGTCAAACTTAAAAGAAAAAACACCCCCTAGACCCCCTTTTAAGATAAATTTGTATTTTTTTCGGTGGAAAAATGTCCCGGCCAAAGGCCGATGTCTCCTAAAACTACAGGCTCGCTACCGCTCGCCAGGAAAAAATCGACATCTGAATGGCACGAAAGGTCTTAATATTGACACAGAAATGGGGTGAAAGGTCTTAAAATTGCCAAACTAATCGAACGAACGTCTTAAAATATCAACACTAACGGGACTAAACATGAGCAACGCACCAACAAATAAAGCAATCTTGTCGCTCATTAGCTCAACTTTTCATGATTTCAATTACGAAAAGAGTTGACTTGTCATTCATCTTCAAACACATCTCTATTGTGCATCATACATATGTAAAAAATGCCTATGAATAGCCTAAGTATACAATTTGTTTGCACTTACTATATATTCATATGTTTTCACCAACCAACTTTACTTCTAAACTCAATAATTATATCAATAAGTGCCGCCAAGGAGTCGAACCTAGAATACTCACACCGAAATTCCGCGCATTTATGCATTACGCTATCAAGTCAGTTTATATAAAATAATGTTTTAAATTTATAATGTTCATATCGAATTATGCACAAGCCTACAATAATTTAGCATGCAGTTTCGAATCCTGCATATTAATCTGAGCATGTAAATGTATCAGTAGTATACAGATTATTATATTATGAATACATAATTATATTGTGCACCAAATGCATTCCTTTATTTACAATGGTACACCTGCCAAGAGATATAACTATTACAGTGCTTATTTAATGTATGCAATTATAACTAATTAGGAAACCATAATCGCAAGCAAACTATGAAGACTGAAACTACCATTTTTGTAGCTAAATCCTGTTTTTAAATGCGTTAAAGGGGAGGTCTCCACTTGAGGGATTGTTTTCTTGACCCCTTTCTCCCTCATGTTTAGCCCCATTGCTTTTGATATTATAAAACGTTTGCCCCATTAGTTTAGCGATTTTAAGAACTTTCACCCCATATTAAGACCTTTCGTGCAATTCAGGTGTCTATTTACCTGGCGAGCGATAGCGAGCCTGTAATTTATGCGGAACCGGCCTTCGGCCGGGACATTTTTCTACCGAAAAATGTACAAATTTATCTTGAAAGGGACTCGAGGGGGTGTAAGTTTAAGGTTGATGGAGGTCTAGGGAACAAACTAAATACCTCCCCTTAAGGGAGACCTCGCGTTTTTTCTCTGTCTCTTCCCCTCTCTTTGCCTTGTATCCATTAGGCCCCATTCAGCCTACTGTTATAAGACGTTTATCCCCATCCAGGTGTCGATTTTTTTCCTGGCGTGCGGTAGCGAGCCAGCATATATATATTTTTGTTTTGAGAGCAAGCTAAATTTGAACATTTTCGTCAGAAAAATGTCTCCGGCGAAGCAGGATATCCCCATAAAATGCTGGCCCGCTTTCCCTCGCCAGAAAAAAATCGACACCTGGATGGGGATAAACGTCTTAAAAGAGTTGGCTGAATGGGCCGATTGGATACAAGCCAAAGAGAGAGTGAGAGAAAGAGAGAAAAAAAGCGAGGTGGGCCCCCTTAACACCTACAGATTGGGTATAGGATAGAGTTTTTCCTCTCCACCCAAGCATTCATGTATTAGCGAGATTTCAACGAGATTACCAACCCTGGAATAAAGGATCATTTCTCATTTAAGTTTCAAGATTTTTAGTTTTCCCACAGTCATTTTCCCA